>JABXWE010008186.1:0-19544 GCA_014611495.1 Limonius californicus | reverse complement strand
TCACACATCGTAGTGGCACGGGACCTACGGCTTTACTTCTTATCCGACAGAAGGCGCATTTTCAGATTTTTCCCCGCTAGAAAAATCTCGCCGACCTCAACCAGGTTTGAACCCGCGTCCCTCGGATCTAAAGGCAAACGCGCTAACCACTAGACCACCGAGGCCGGCACCTAAAGATATAGTTGATAAACAATATTGGATACAATCCACATGATATACATTTTGACTTAGAGCTATTTTAAAAGTAAATTTAACTAGATTTATCACGCTTTACAAAATGACCTACCTCTGATATGTAGTATGTAAGAATATTCGATTCAGGGATAGATGGCGTATATACATTTCGAATGTAAAGGAAACCGTTTGGTAAGTACAGTGCATTGTTTCAGGAAACATTCTACAAATATTGTTAGATAGATATTTTACTGTAGATATATAACATATTTATTAAGCCATCTTGAAAGTACTTGTGTATAACTTAACCAGGTTTACAACAATTCAAATCGAATGGGCACATTTATCGAATACGTCGAAAAAGTTGTACGAGGATCATATCTGCTTACATACTAAATTACACATTCTAAAATAATATTTTGTTGTGTTGAGTAAAAATCGTTGTAAATTTTACTTTGATAACTGTTAAGGAATTGTCTTAAATGTTATAAACTGTAAACAGCCTAACGGAATTTTTTCGTGTGTTTCTTATAAACTCTACCGCATACTGACTATGGATTACAATATATTAAGATGTATTAAATACAGATGAACTGCGGTTTCTTTTAGACACATACAATAGCAACGAGCGCACATTTCAACAGCATCTGAGGAAGACTGAAGACTTACGTCTGGTGAAAACGATCAGTTCAGACGTTGCTTCGAGTCCAATACTTAGTTCAGTTCAGTTAAATGAGTTAATTGTTGCGCTGCCCACCTTAACATGTACTGTACGTGCCTGGACGCTCATCGCTTTAAGCAACGGCCTTTTTGAGCTTAGCTCCAAATTTAGAAGAGCTAATGATCCCAACGACTGGCGGTCGTAAGCCGCACAACAAAATAAAGCAAATTTTAATTAACCTTACATTTCTTCGCTTCCAACTTTTTGGAAAGCATTTTTCGTAATATTCTCCGCTGGTTTTTATATATCCTTTGTACTTTTTAATTAACCTGGGGTTATTAATAAATATTAATTCTAATCTTTTACACGGGCAAAATGTGAAATTGCTGATTTTATTCCGGAAACGAAAAACAGTTTCTAATAATGAATTTAACAAAATAATTGATAATTAAATCAGTTGCTTATTTTTGGATGGAAACTTAAATTGGACTAAACCTGATAAATCGTACCCTGAGATATTTAATAATTAATTATTTGCGTTTTATATTTCCAATATCTTTATTATAAAAGTTTAATTAGTACAAATCCAGGAGTGTGTTAATTATAACCGAATCTCACTTGTAAAGCTGAATAAAATATATTTACTAACAATTCCGTCAGAGTATTTGATGAATGGATGTATTTCGTAAGACTTTTGCTTTAGCCAAAGATTAATTAAGTTCTTAAGAAGAGTTTCCAGTAAGAGTGAAAAGTTTCGAAACCGTAAGAAGACGTTGGATTTAGAGTTTGTAGAAGTTCAGACCAATTCTGATAAAATATGTTAGTGACTAGTGAGAATCTGTTAAGCTACTTTTTTCGTGTCTTCAATTGTAGAAAACTTTGAGGCAGCAAGAACATTTCTCTTTGTTTCCCTTTTATGGGGGAAGAGTGTTGACTCGCGGTCGAACGATCAACCCCTAAACTACACAAACAATTCCGAAGAATTCCAAAGCAGAAAAGCTCCTAAACACTGACATCTGATAACTCCAACGAATCTCGCAGACTAAAGCTTCCGGCTGTAGCAACTAAAAAAATCTGGTTTTGTGTGCAATCTATTGGAGAAACTTGGACGCATCTCATGTTTAAAATATGGTCCCCAGATCCGACTGGAGTTTGATTTGCTGGCCAAGCTCTTTGATCTATTGAGAAATCTTACGACTGCCCTTAAAAGCACCGATTTGCTGGATTTAATAGGGTTAACCGGGCAAAATACTCTCGCAAACCGATGACTTATCGGTTTAGTAACCCGCATAGACAGATTCCTGCGCTTTACAATTAGATTTAGAATGCCAAACGAGCCTTTGTCGAATTTTTTTGCAAGAAATGGAAAACGTTAAAGATATGGCTTTGTTATGAAAAACAATCTCAACACAATGCTATAATAATATTAATTTTCCAAATAAGTTTCCGTTATTTTGTTCGCGCACAATATAATTAATTAGGAATGTCCTTAACGCGCAGGTCTTTCTAACTTCGCATTGAATTATAAAACGAGGTTTAAAAAATTTAATCAACTTGAGTTGACATTCCATTAGGCGGTGAAAGAGGAAAGAGAACGTAAAAATAACTCTAAAATCACTTAGCGAATATCGCTTTGCTGACAATGTTGCAGGAAACCAAATAGAAATATTTTAAACATAAAATATAACGAAATGTACAAATTGAACCTAGTTACTGATATTGGCAGACTGAGATGAATAGTTTTCAATACTTCAAACTGAACAGAATCTAGATTTTGTGATATAATACGTGAAGTGTACTTTATAGATTACTTAAGAGCTGCAAAAGCAATTTCTAAAAATATCTCTGCTCCAATAAAAGTATATAACTTTTGACAGCAAAAAGGCAAATATGTATGCACACAAAACAGACTCAATAATATGATTTTACATTTTGAAAAAATTGTTTGCAGATTTGCTTTATATAAAATGCTAAACATAATATTGATATTACATTTGCCTACTCAGAAAAATTGTATTGGAATTTAAATTTGGTTGGCTATATTATTAAATGTTCTGGTATCGCTTTGAGCATAACAGAAGAATCACAAGAGAAGGAATGCTATTTTTTCTTCATTTCGTCGCATCTTTAAGTTTATTTATATTAAGGAAAATTCAAAGTGAAAACGTACTACGAAATATTACATAAAACATGAGTAATTAAAAATAAATAAAATTCAGAATTTGATAATAAAAATAAAATTGGTTGCAGATGAAAGTGGATTGGAAATTAGCCTATTTTGGCTGTATACAGTTATTCCAAACTTTTCTATTTAACATACCTAACTCGCATTGCGGCGATTTTGTGGCCCTATTGGAGTAAGATTTGTTTTTGTATGAATTTTGCCCGTCTACTTATAATTTGTAAGAAGGTTTCTGATTTGTTTATTCTGCATATGGAAATTGTTATTCATTGTTAAAGTCAGAGTTTGCAAATAATATTTTAAATAATAGTTAAGTACTATGGAGCTAGGACATTTCTGAAGGTCCGAACACCAAATATAATTGAATTAAAAGATAAAATTGGAGAGCATGATTTATTTGTGACTGTAGTACAGAATAAGGGAATTTAGTAACTATATAAACAATAACAAAAACATATCCAACCCACAACAAGACAACCCGATAAATGTAGTACACGCGCACTACAGTACTACAGGATTTCTGCTTGAACAACTCTACACAAATACAGATTTTGAGAGAGAGCAACGATCTACGAAAGTGTAACCGTCTAGCATATTATTAGCATGAAAGGAATTTTCTTAAGTATATCCCACGTATTTGTTTTAAGAATAATTTATCTATATTATAGTATTATTATTATATCTAGCTATTTAGATCGAGCTAAATCAAGGATGTTATATAGAGTAAAGCTACTTAGGGACACCAAATATACCGAAAATATTACACATTAGTGATTTTCTTCTTTGAAGAGTTGTAGCATTCATTTGCCACACAGTTTACTGTTTTAGTGATACAAAGATTTGCCACAAAATTATAAATTTAAACCTAATAAGATCAGAAGTATTTATAAACTAGGTTGGTGACGTGGGACACCACTTGGTTCCTGGCTTGGGGTTGTACAGCCAGTTATGTGGAATTTCGCGTGCCCCCTCTATAACATTAACAATATACATTTACATGTATTTTTGCTTCTAATAGCGTAAAACTAAGCAACTGAAAATGCATACTCCTCTTTTTACATAGCTGGACAACACGTCTTTGATTTTACATTTGTATTCAATTTTTATTTCCTTTCCACGAGCAAGGAACCATTTCTCATAACTTTTGATGTTTTATATCTCACTTTACGGGGCGGTAAACTCGACTACTACTTAAAATGACCTTCAAACACCATTTTCAAGCGGTTCAATCAGATCTATCGAAGGAAAACTTTCAACTGCTTCTATAAAGGAATATTTTAAAAAGAGGATAAGTAAGTACCTGAAAGGTAAAAGCCATTCATCATAAAGGACAGCTTAAGTTAATGTGTTCTCCGATTTGTTAAAGGTATGTACCTGAATTAGTTGGGAATTTGTTTTCAGTTTTTTATATTTCCTCAATTGTCAATTTCCGCCGCATGTCACTCTCTGTAATAAATCATCGGTTTCGGGGATAATATCCCAATACCCCAATGTAATTTTGATTCATTTGTGATTTGTGGCAACAATCCCGCCGCAGATTGTCTTCTATGCTAACTAATATTAAGTTGGAATGTTGTTCTCAATTCTAATAAAACGAGATTGATGGAGACACCTAATAACAACCAAAGCGCAAAGGTTTTATATATTCAAAGAGTATACACAGAGAAAACAAACTTTTAATAAGGTCAGGACTGTGAAGATAATAAGCGTTCGGGAGAAAGCAGCGAAGGGTAAACACTCCAATAACTGATACCCATCATGCCTCCGCGTCGACTTTGGGAAACAAATTCGGTTTAGTAGACGCAGGTGCGGATGTGGAATCGAAGAAAATTATTAGCGATGCGGGAAATAAAGTGAAATGAAAAATATAGTAGGTTAGTCAATATGGAACTGAGCACGCACGACGTTATCTTCCCCTGATTAGTTCGAGTAGTAGAGAGGTTCGGTAGTGAGAAAGGAAAACATTCTTCGGTACTTTACGCTACAAGTAGCTCAATGAAATGTCCATAAAAATTTACTGGACAAGCTTCACCTTCCTCTCATACGCTTGTTGTGTTTCACCATGTTGTATTAATTTCAACCCCGTTCAAGCTACTAACGAATAAAGGGAGTCCAATTTTTGTAATTATCTATAAAATCCGACAAACAAGCCATTGACAAAATTAACCATAATTTATTTGCAACATGCTGTAAATTCTACTTAAAATGTTGTAAGCGTCCCTAATTGCACCCGCATTTTGAATCAATCAGTGCATACTTTAAATTATGAATTAATATAACGTTACGAACCCAATATCCAAAATTCTAAATTAAATTATTATTGCTTATTATTGCCCGGCGCCTCCACCACATGTTACGCCTAGGGCTGTAACTGATAAGGAGCCCTTTGACCTTATCGCCGGGATCACCAGAGAATCAACTACCCTTATATAAAATGACTGGATTTATTAATCACTTAGTTCTATGACAACTTATTCTAAAACATTATACTAAACTACTTACAAAAATACAAACAGGTACAGCGACATTGCTAGGTTTGTTATTCTTCGGAACACCGCCAACTGCCAACTGTATACTCTCCACTCTCTGCCATTTACTATTCACCATTTACTCTTCGCTATCAACTGTTGGCTAATTCAGTCTTAAGTGTCCTTTTATAAATTCTCTTTTGGACCCATAAGCGATGACCTGGTTACTACTTAATTTCCCTTATCAAGCGTATTTCTTATTTCACATTGCCTAATTTAATATTCTAATGTATTTTGATTTTTCTGAGTAAAATGACATCACTGCTTGCAACATAAATGTGTATGCAATTGAAATCACATTACAACAGTTGTGAAGCAATAATAATTTAATTTAGAATTTTGGATATTGGGTTCGTAACAATAATATATTTTTGTAACACATTACAGACCCATTAGTCTCCTGTCACAGATGTATAAGCTGTTCACAAGAATACTCACCAACAGATTAACGACGAAGATAAACCTCCAACAACCTCGCAGATAAGCTGGCTTCAGAGCAGGTTATAGTATATGCTATCATTTACACACAGTTAGAAATTTTATTGTGAAGTGTAACGAATACAATAGAGAACAACATTTAGCCTTTATTGATTATCAAAAGGTATTCGACACTATAGAAGTTTGGGCTGTACTAAACTCTGTAAATGCGTGTAGGGTGGACAGCAGATATAGGAGACTAATAGAAAATATTTACTCAGCAGCAACAATGAACGGGAAAAGACCAACGACATCCCAATAGAGAGAAAAGTACAACAAGGCGACACCATATCACTATTTGCCCTTGATTTTTAGAGAAATGGAATGGACGGACAAAGGCATCAACATAGATGGCGAACGCATTCATCACCTTAGGTTCGCCGATGACATCGTACTCATAAGTAGCGACCCTCAAGAGTTACAAGACATGATCCTGGAGTTGAACCATCACTCCAGAAATGTTGGCCTCAAGATGAACAGCAATAAAACACAGATAATAACAAACGTACAAACAGATGTCAATATACAACTGGAAGGACGACAAATGGAAGAGGATAAGAGCGTATAGCTGGGACAAAAAAATGACAACCAATAAAGACCGCATGAGCGATGAAATAAGTAGAAGAATCTCTCTCTCTCTCTCGTGGACGGCCTTCGGAAAGCTAAAACAAAATGTATGTCAAACTTACCCAACAACTTAAAGAGAAAGTTATACAACCAACGTATACTTCCAGTTCTTACATATGGATCAGAAACTTGGTGCCTTACGAAAAAACATGCAAACAAATTAGCTGTAGCTCAAAGAGCTCATTAGAGAGAAACTTACAGTCCGTAAAAGAAACACCTGGATCAGAGAGCAGACCAAGCTGACAGACGTTATCGAAAGAGCAGCGGAATTGGCATGGAATTGGGCTGGACACATGGCACGAAGATCAGATAACAGATGGAAGAAAGAGACTACTGGAGTGGAGACCTAGAAAAGGACAAAGAAATCGCGGCAGACCGAACACCAAGTGGCGAGATGAGATAAAAAGATCAGGAGGCCTCCTTTGGATGAGGGAGGCGAACAACAGAGGGAGATGGAACGAAATGGGAAAAGCCTTCATCCAGCAGTGGATTGAAATAGGCAGATGGCGATCGTCATTTTTGTAAAACATATTTGACAATGCGTTTACACTGTGGTTTCGGTTGTTATATTAAGTAGCATCTGAGTTTTTTAATGATTTGCCAGTTTTGTGGAAATAGTTTAGCACAATTTATAACGTGGGCAGTATAGTAATCTTGAAGTTATGTTAAGTGTCGTCCAAGATTTAAACTATTTTGAATAGTAGTTTATTAGGGTAAGGGAATTTTTAAACATGTTACAAAGTTAGGCTTTTTTATCACAGCAAACCGTAAAGCATATAATAAATATTAAAATGTTTGCTTACTTTGAGTAAAAGTTCTTGTGTACATTTTGATGTTAGTAGGTTGTTTGTAACGTTCTTAGCGTTTGACATATGACATCATACGGTTTGTGATGTCAGATGCCTGTTCAATATGCTTGACAGTTGACTGGATTATGCGTAACTCTCTTCTCTTCTTCATCTTCCTTTATTAAGACTTCGTCCTGTTTTTCTGCTCACTACCTCTTTTAGGATTCCAACGTCTAGCACTCTGTCCATCTTTTAGGGGGTCGACCTGCAGGGTTTTTACTTTTCGATTTTCGATCTTTACCCCACTTCGTAATTCTACTTGGGTTCATTCTGTCTATATGTTCTCTCCATTGACGTCTTCTCTAGTTCGTCCATTTAACTACAACTCCTATTTGTAAATCTTGCCTTATGTCTCTAGCTCTACTTCCGATTTGATATGGCAGGGTTATTCTTTTTATTGTTCTTAATATTTTCATTCTTGTACTACTCATTTGTCTTTTGGCTTTGAAATTTTCTCCGCAAGTTTCAGATGCGCAAGTAAAAATCAGTCTCAAATATATTTCATAAATCCTTGCTTTACTCTCCTTTGACAAATATTTTTGTGTCCCCAGATTACCACTCTTATGCTTCCTGCGATTTTTAATAGAATTCGCTCTAACTTCCTAAATTAAGTGTCCGTCGCTTGATATTTGCGTTTCGAGGTAGTTCAATTTCATCACAGATTATATCGACTCATAGCTAGCCATCAGTTTACATAGAATAGGGTCTTTAGAGATTAAGATTACATTTTATCATAGACTTTGAATAATATGTATCTGAATATAAAAAAAATCGACATGGCTCTTAATCTTTGGTGAATGTCGTAGTAATGATTCAGCGAATGTATAGATTTTACGGACAAACATACCTTAAACATAACTATTTTTTTTTTCATTATCATGATCCTCGTTTGTACCGCTTGCGCAGTGTCGATGCGGTGTGAGGCAAAGCTAAGTTAGCTTGTGCAATGCAGAACAGGGCCTGACTCTGCGGGTTACCGTGTTGGTGCAAAACTGTACTTGGCTTGGCTGTTGTGTGTGAATGTTTCTGTTTATGGTCTTGTTACTCCTCTAATGCGACCGTAATTCGAGGAGTGCCATTAATTTGATCCACAATGGCAAATGGAGACCGGGACCCAGTACCGATCATCCAGGCAATTAGAAAAATTTCCGACCCCGGAGAGATTCGAACCGGGAAGCGTTTAGACTATTACATCCAAAGCTTGGCTGCTCTACCACTGAGCCGGCAGCAGACCTTCCTTTTTCTTAATTGTTATGTTTATGAAATTCAGAATTTAAGATTCTCTGGAGATGGTTTATTTGATATTGTCATAAAATGTTACTATTGCTGGTCGTACTGAACCGAAAATCAACTTTCTTATTTTTAATCAAACTTATACATTTATACATTTTAAGCGCGGGCTCGTTTGAAAAGATCTAATTTATTATATTATTTTAAATAGTATAACCAAACCAAACCTAAACTCACATTTACATAAGGATTACATCAATATGTATTTGTATGTATAGGACCATAAACATTTACGTGATTAGTTAGCAGTTACATATACTTAAAAAGTATATAAGATACATCTGGACACAGCTTATTTATTTCTTACTAAAATTATGATAATTGATGAAACATTTAAAAATTCTTATTTCCTCAACAGCCTTTTCGGCCATCTGCTTCTCCTTAATGCTAGAAAAACCTATAGTTTAACCACGAATCCGAAACACAGCAATTCCAGAAGTTTTTGGGATTAAGACCCCACGATTGCCAACCGAATTGGGGAATTGTGTGTGGTGGGTTGCAGCACAAGATATTTGTTAACTGCCACGGTAATGTAGGGGAGTTGAAGCCAAGCCATAATTTATGTTTTACCCAAAAAACGAGCGTTCTGTTAACTGAACTACCACCACACGACCTATCCACCTTTTAAGGGTTAGAATTCAATTGAAAAGCACTAGTGCCAATAATCCCAATGTTATGTTAGTATTAAACACCATGTAAATGACTTTCCAGAGAAGATTTCGTAACAAAGCTATCAACGTGTTAAAAATAATGTACACGGAATAAAACTGGGTATTACGTTTCTCTGAAATATTTGACAATCTTATTATTTAAAGAAGACATCGACGAAATTTTGCTTCTATGTAATATATTACTACTCAGTTATCTTCTATTGCATTCCACCACTAACATTTAAAAATAATAATAACTGTATTGTTCAATTAATATGAAAGTATTTAATTACTTGATATTATGTATTCTGCTCACAAGAATCATTTACAACAAATAACATTTTATTTTAGTAGATACAAATCGGATTCACTCGACAATATTATTATAGCCTGATCTAATGATAGCATCAAAGGATCGCAAGGAGGTACTTGCACATCAAAATTTCTTTTTCACTGTTATAAATTCATATTATCAGTTGTTTATTCCGAACTTTTGGGTGGGCTGATGGATGCTTTTATGCACAAAATCATCAAAGATATAAAATTTTACGGAGCATTCCATTACAAAAAAGCTAAAAATTGGTTTATCTCGACGACGAACCATTTTCATGTTACTTCGTTATCAAATAACGTAAGCAAAAATTTCTTTTTAATGTACAGATTCTGTTATGGGAGACAGCGAAATCATATCACTTCAAATTTAAAATTGGAAGGTGATTATTTCAGCAATGTATATCCCTTTTAAGTCTTAGAGCCTCGGAACATGGTCAGCCAAAGCACCATTAAAAAAGACTGTTTACAATTGGTTTGTAGAATTTCGTCGTGGTCCAGCGTCCGTCAGTGATGAATTTCGTGAAGGTCGATCTAAATCGATTGTTATTCCAGAAAACATCGATGCTGTGCGCAACATGATTGAAGAAGATCGGCATGACACTTACAATAAGTTAAAGGCATCCTTAGGCATATCGAAGACTGCAGCACATTCGATTTTGCATGAATATTTAGCTGCGAAAAAGATCTGTTCCCGATGGATTCCGCATAATTTGAGCGAAGCTCAAAAAAGGCTCGTGTTAATTGGTACAAAGAAATGCTAAATCCGTATACAACATCGGAACAGGTGACGAAACTTGGATATATGCGTATGAACCGGAAACTAAGCAACAATCCACTGTTTGGGTGTTCCAAGATGAACCGAATCCCACAAAAGTTGTTCGTTCACGAAGCACTTCCAAGAAAATGATTGCTTGCTTTTTCGGTTGTACTGGACGGGTCGCAACCATTCCCTTAGAGGATCGAAGAACCGTTAACACTGAATGGTATACAACAATTTGTTTGCCCGAAGTTTTCGACGAAATCAGGAAAAACAACCGAAAAGGTCGCATCATTTTTCATCATGACAATACCAGCTCTCGCACAGCACGTGAAACAATTGATTATTTGAAGGAGAAAAACATCGAGTGTGTGTCATTGCCGGTATTTACCTGATTTATCACCTAACAACTTCTTTGTGTTCCCGAATGTCAATCAAAAAATGCGTGGACAGCGTTTTTCATCACCTCAAGAGGCTGTTGAAGCCTTCAAAAACCATGTTTTTGAGATACCAACTTCAGAGTGGAAAAAATGTTTCGCGAATTGGTTTGTACGTATGCAAAAGTGTATAAATCGTAAAGGCGAATATTTTGAAAATCAATAAAACAGTTTGTTAAAAAAAATTTTTTTCTTCGTGTTTTTTTGTAAAAATTTAAAAGGCTGCCCTCGTACATATCTTAGTTACGAAGAACTTAAAACAGAACCTGAACTGACATTACATTATTTATTTAAGGCAGTAATTATGAATGTACTGAAAGTGTTAAAATATATAATTATGTTATCAATAAAACCAAATATTTTAAAAATTATTGCAAGGTTTTTTATTTGATAAGGGGCTTTACAAACATTTTTATGCAGCTCTTTTGTGGCAACTAATACATTTAGTAGCGTGCAACTCATTCCTATGAATAGAGGATATGATTTCTATCGTTGCTCCCAACATGCTCCGGGGATCTGAAACCGCTGTTCAATTTATCATCCACATAATTTTGAACAAACTGTTTCATGAGGCTGAACTTCCCTTCTCATTGTCTAGTTCTGAATTTAAAATCACAGTCCTTCGAAATACCTTTGTACAGCTAAAATTATTACATTTTCCTTCATGTGTTATGTAAGTTTCACCTTGCTCTTCGTCTTCGCTACACCACATACTCACTTCACCTTGTTTACTCTACAACGCACCCATTTTAACAGGAAGTGTATACTATGATATTTTTGTTAACAAACAGGCAATTCCTTTACAAAGTTAGGAAGACACTTTCACAACGGTGAAATAATATTGTCGTGTTTTTTCGTTAGTTGTTTTTAAGATACATTCCGTTTTAGTACATCTTTTCATTTCGAAACATTTTTAAACACTTTTAAGTGAGCTTTATTAAGAAACATAGCATCCATTATAACGTACAGTAACAAAAAAAAACGGTAATTTCTATGATTCTGCACATCTTAAGATTTTATATATGTAGTGGACTCCTTCTTTGGCGTCGGTATTTGGTCTTATTAGCAGAAATACGGGAAGATACAAATCAATAGAAGAATAGGTTCAACACCAAATTTCACAGCTAACATCTAATATTATTTAATGTTTTTTCCAATTCCATTTAATTTCCTTGAAAGGTCTTCTGAGAACTTTTGTGTGTACCAATCTATTTCCCCAGAAAATTCTAATTTGGTAACGATGGTCTTTAGTTCTGGAAAATGGAAGGAATTTTACTATTACAGACTCACTCTTCTAGTAAACTGTATAAAGGGTTTACTTCGTAACTAAAACTAAGCAACTAATTAGGCGATGACGTAATTATTCTGGATTTTCTTCTTCTTACAAACTCATTTTTTAATACGTTGGTTTTCTCTGAAAATGCTTCATTTTAGAGGAACCTTACGAAAATGCAAAAAAGCCACTTACAATTTTGATACTTTTTCCAACTATGAAAACTTTCTAATATAATATTGTAATGTTTACTTCGAAATCATAATTTGAGACATAAGAATTTGCGTGTCAATCTCAAAAATTCGATACCTATTTTCGGAATTTTTGACTTGTTACACAACTTCTCCAACTCCTTCTTCCTGATTTTTGCCGTTTTGTTGTAATTTCTAGTTATTACATACATTGTTACTACATTATTATAGCTGTTATTACTCTTGTGGGAATGCGTAGAGACCAACGGGACATTTGCAATTCTGTTACCCATTTGTATATACAGATTATCAGTCCTAATTACGTATAAATACTAAGAATTTCATCATTTCTTTCTCAATAAGGCCAACTAAAAATGTATGTCTCCTCGGAGGCTTCGGTTTTGCAGGTACTTTAATCTCTAAAATATAAATGTGAATATCGACGATTCCGATGTTAATGACAACATTTTTGTTATAAATCTGGAAATATCTAACTTTAATATCGATGTGCCCAACTTGAAAATCCAATTCTAAAAATTAAGTATTTTTACTCACAATCCCAAAATTAAATTCGCATTAACTGACTTTAATGGCAATATTTCCAGAATGGTAGTTCTATAATTGAAAACTTTTGATTGTAACCTTAAAAATTTCGACTTTAATATCGTAAATTCCAAATTAATTCCAGAATCTTTAACATTCAAAAATCCGACTTTTGATGTCAATATCGCAGAGTTAAAAGTAATAATTCTAAAAGTCTTTTTCCGATTTTATTCAGGAAGACTTCAATTTAGATTATTTTAGGATTACTGACTTTTTCTCAGAATTTTAACATTGTTTTAATTTCGGACATAGGAGTAGGAGTACCTATAGCAGCAGGAAGCCGTGGAAAAAAGGAATTTGAGTTCTCTTTGTTAAAGCAGCTAAAACAATTATTCATATATAATAGTCACCCTTGGTATAATCTAGATATATAAAAATTTCTTTGCATTTTGGAAATCGTAGCAAGATGACTGATTATATAGAATTTATTTCTACTTTGGTGGCGGAATTGCTGAGATTCCAAAAACTAAGAATTTTGTAGTTTAGTTTCGAAAGAATCAGTCCAAATTATAGGATGAAAATCGATATGAAATAATTTTCCATCATAAACAAGGCGCTTCCAGTCGTGAAATAACTACGAAAGTGCAGTTCAATCAATCCACAGTTATTAGACTGATCAGAAAATACTCCGAGACGGGAAATATTGAAGATAAACCCGCAGGGGCAGTAAAAAAAGCCAGTGGTCCGAAGCTTCTGGTGTAAGTGTATGCACTTCTACTGTAAGACGAAGACTTAGGGGTTGCAAACCCCTCCTACCAGAAAAACAAAGGCTCCAACGTTTGAGATGGGTAAGGCATCATCGCCATTGGGACCCAGAATAATGGCAGAAAGTATTATTTAGTGATGAATCAACCTTTAACATTAACAATCATGCTGGAAACACATACGTTATAAGATTTCCTGGGTAACGCCAGTGTGTTCTGCCAACAATTAAACATCCAACTTTTGTCATGATATGGGGCTGCATGTCTACTGAAGGTGTTGGTAGACTGCATGTTGTGTCTGGCATGATGAAAGCAACCAAATACATTGATGTCCTACAGGAGAAGATGCTGCCTAGTGGAAAAGAGTTATTCACTGACAAAATCTTTATCTTGCAAGATGATAAGGCTCCTTGTCAAAGGTTGTTCAATTTCGGATGTCGACCAATAAAGTAAAATGATAGAGTAGCCAGCACAATTTCCAGACCTAAATTCTATAAAAAACTCATGGCAGAGGATGTCTAACATTATTTCAAGAAAAAAACCTCCAAAAAGTGGAATTAATCGAATCCCTAATTGATGTCTGGTATCGCTGTATTACGAAGGAAGAATTATAAAAACTGATGAATTCTATGCCAAAAAGGTGTAAATTAGTTATTAAAAACAAAGAATGGCCTATTAAGTACTAAAATAATTTAAAATTAATGCGTGTGTATTGTAATAAACGTTTAGATGTACACTACATTATTATATATAATGTAAAATTTTTCTGTTTTTGAATAAATTTTATATATCGAATTGTTTCCGTTTTTTTTATGGATTAACATTTGCGCTATTATTATTATTACTAGTATTGTGTTTAAGTACCAGTATTATATTTGCAAGGATGAAATAAAAAATATTTGAAAAATGGGTTTAAACTGCAATTTATCTTATTTGTGCAACTGATGCAGAACATTTTCACACCACTGTAGGTTGAAATAACAATTATACATATTTTAGCTATAAAATTGGTATGTTGTTTTAATACATATAATATATTTTTATTCCAGGACATCGTTAACCAAAAATGCAGCGCACTGTCTTCTAAAACGGATTCTACTTCTTAGATGTTCACTCGCTCCGAATGTAGTGACATTACATGTCTTTCTGCGTTGCTTCTCTCCATTTACTCCTGTCCTCGACCATTCTTAGAAATTGTCCCAATGGAGTTCGGTCTGTTCGATGTACCTTATTGGAAGTCGTCCTCTACCTCTTGAAGTTTCCAATGTTCCGTGTATTCCTTTTTTAGAATATATTTAAAATATTCTGCTTCTATTTATTTGAACATCGTCCCTTATAGATATATTTTTATATATTTTTTGCGTCTATCATTTTAAGTGACCAGCATTAGTAAACATATAATAATACGGAGAAAGCCCTCACAAAATTTACTTTGATTTACTTTACTTTGAGATTTTCAGATTATGTTTGTTATTCTATTTTTTTTTGTTACTTTTCTATTTGTGTGATGTGTTTATATCTTTAAGAAAATTTTTTTATTTTCTGTCACCGTCAAGGAAAATGTATAGTTCAATTGCATTAAAAATACGGAATTTGAACACCAAATCGTATGTGCACAAAACAAGATTCAAGGGCTAAACTGTTTCATAGCAGCCATCTTAAACGCATTTTCGTTGCTAGAAGCTGTTAGTTACTGTTAAATTTTGCCAGGGTAAATTTTGGCGTTTTCTATCCCAGTTCGTCATCGTGTGTTTACGAATACGTTATTTATTTTATTTTTAAGATAAGTCCCATAGTGAACACCAAGCATATAGTCGGTACGGGATGTCAGTCGTACAGCTAAACGCTGCTGATTCTAGTTAAACAGTCACCAAAGTTAAGCAACGTAGGTTTCGGATAGCTACTAAAATAGGTGCTTCAAAAGGCACGTCATAGCTGTTGATCCTGGCTACTATTAGAATAGTAGTCGTCAAGTCAAGTCAGAGGCGCTAGCGCGATTTGAAAACTCTTGACACCAGGTTCTACCACAGCCATACACCTTATATATATTATATATACAGGGTGTCCCAAAACTCCTGGGACGTAGAGCTACCACGTATTCTAGAGGTCAAAAGAAGTCGATGGGACCCAACTTTGTCGTATACCAAAATGTACCGTTTGCCCGTGAGAGGAGTTCAAAGTTTCCTTAAAAAATCACATTTTTGTATGCTGTTCAGAAACGTGTGAACAAATTTTAATGAAATTTGGTACTTGGGCACCTCAAAGGAAGCCACTACTCTCAGTAACGAAAGAAACCCAAAGAAAATTGGAGAAGGGTTAAAACCACCCCCACCCCCTGATAAATTTGTTCAGAATTTTTTTAAGGATGATGATACGATTCTATGTTTTTTTTAAGGTGAAGACTTATTCATTAGCTTCATTTTTTGACTCTTGTAAAAACTCCGTAATTCGTATAGTTTCGAAGAAAAAAAATATTTACTCAGACACTGATAACCGATATTATTATTGCACGTTTAATTGTATTACAAAATTTAGTTGGCCGTAGACACAAAAATAAAACAAAGGTGATTATTTTTTAAACAGTCCTATCAACCAATCGTAATGAGACAAAATTTCAAATCGACCAATAGCATCAAAATTACACTGACTATTCGCTAGTAGTGAATTACACTGACTATTCGCTAGTAGCAAATTACAGCGACTATTTTTTCACGTTGTTTCATTGGATCTTTGTTTAAATAAATGCATAAAAAGTTAGCATTGACTTGGTTGTTAAGGTAGCGCAGCCATTTGTCTCAGTATAAACATTAAAAATTCAGCACCGTCGCCATTATGAAGTACAATTCAGATTTCGCTTTTGAGATTTTCTCTAACATAAGGTGAGTGAATTGGCATAAATTCGAAGAAACTTTACAATTAGTGATCTCACAGAAACCAACATGAGCACGAGATTTAGTCAAAGCTCGGCTGATTCAATACAAACGGCTGTCGAACAGACAACACCAATCAACACCAAAAAAAGCAAGAACACTATATGGAAACAATTTTCAGAGTTTTGCCTTGAACGTAATTATGAGTTATCTGCATTAACCGAGGTGAAACAAATCGCATCAATTTTGGAGGACTGGGCATATAACATGCGCAAAAAAAATGGAGAAAACTACAAAGAATCTGTTGTCAAAACTTTGTGGAATGGAACTGCAAAACTTATCCAGGAAAAATATTTCAGGGATTATAATAGAAAAATTGATCCTTTCAGTGATATTGTATTTAAGACAGCGCGAGACGCGCGTAATTGTAAACGTCGAGAACTTCAACAAATTCCCGAAAAAAGAAAATCATCTCATGCAGCTCTCAGGAAAGAAGAAATAGAACAAATGATAGCAGCGTGGGACAAAATACTCCAAATGGCTTACCAAGAAAGTTTTATCACACTGCTAGCCACGAACTGGCATGGAGAGGCGGAGAAGCAACAAAAGCATTAGTGCAATATTTTAGAGAAGAAATAGATCATTATGGAAATCATACTGGAAGGATAGAATATAACCCGATAATTTCTAAAACCGCACAAGGTGGATCGCACAGGTTAACTGATAGCAAATTTTTAACGCCAAATAAAAATGACTCTGACAAATGTCCGGTACGTCTTTTTCATAAATTAATGTCAAAAAGAACTGAAAATATTCAAATTGATCGTTTATTTTTGACACCTAATCCATATTGGCAGGAACCTTTATCTAAGGGGTGGTATAAAAATCTCCCGGTAGGACAAAACGAAAAAGGAAAATGGACAAAACAAGCGGCCCAAAAGATTGGCTTGAATCCTAACAAAATAAAAATTACAAACCATTCACATCGTTCTTCTGCTGTAACACAACTAGCTAAAAGTGGAGTAGGTGAGCAGCAGTTGTTAAAAATAACAGGACACTCATCTGCAAGTTCCATCAAACCCTACCTACAACTTGACGAAGAGCATCACGCAACCGTAATCAACAACTTAAGAGGAGACACTGTTTCATCCTCTTCATCTCAAAGAAATTGTACAATTACCTACAATAATTGCACCATTACAAACAACAGTTGTAAATATTCTTAATTGTTTAATAAAATACTTAAATACTTGTTTAACATTTTGCGACATAGTTTAAAAAATAATCACGCCGAATTACATTCGTGGTAATAATTTTTTTTTGATAATTTTAACTAGATTAGCACTCATATTTGTTGCTATTAAGAAATCCCACTCGTGGACTTCGTCCACTCGTGAGATTTCTATAGCAACAAAGATTCGTGCATCTAGTTAAAATTATCAAAAAATTATCACCACTTATGTAATTACTGTTGATAATTTTGATAGGAAACAAATTCATAATCATCTCAGTTGATTGTTGACAGTAAACTTTTCAATAATTGTTCACTGTTTGTTGTTTTTGTATTCTTTTTTGTTATTGTAACCATCGTTGCTGCTTTAATTGTTGTTGTTGTTCCTGCTGTTATTTTTGCCGCTATCAAATATGGATTTCCCTTTCAATGAGCAGACCGACATGTTATTAGTTCTTGGATACTGTCAAGGTAACTGCCGCGAGAGTGTCCGCGTGTATCAAAAGAGATATCCAAATCGAAGAATTCCAAATCACAAAACTTTTGCTCGTATCGAATGTCGTCTTCGAGAAACAGGAAGTTTGCAGCCAGCCAGATTTAACACTGGAAGACCTCGACAAGCCCGAATACCCATTGTGGAAGAAGCAGTTCTTCAAAGAATTGATAACAATCCTGAGATCAGTACCAGAATATTGCAACGTGAAACTGGGATTCCAAAAAGCACTGTAAGTCGGATCCTTGCCGATCAATTAATTCGTCCTTTTCACATCCAGCCAGTTCAAGAATTATTGCCACTTGACCACGAATCACGTTTAAATTTTGCAGAAATTATTCGGGAGCGCAGAGTAGTCGACGATGGATTCCACACTAATATCTTGTTTACTGATGAGTCTTGTTTTACGCGTCGTGGCATGACAAACCTACACAATGAACATATTTATGCAGATGAAAATCCGCATGCTGTTAAAGCTAGACATTATCAACGAGAATTTAAAATTAATGTCTGGGTCGGAATTATCGACAATTTTTTGGTTGGACCGTTCCGATTGCCTGATCGTCTGGATGGCGCTAGTTACCTTCTTTTTCTCCAAGAAACTTTGCCAGAGTTATTAGGAGACTTGCCTCTTAATTTGCGTCAAAACATGTTTTTCATGTACGACGGTGCACCGCCTCATTTTGCACGTGCCGTAAGAGAATATCTAAATGAACAATTTGCTGGTAGATGGATTGGTAGGGGGCAAGAAGCACCCACACCGCGGTCTCCAGATTTAAATCCTTGTGACTTCTTCATATGGGGAGCGTTAAAAAAAAGTATAAGAGGTACAAATTAATAATGCTGAACAACTGTGGGGCAGAATTCAAAATGGTGTAAACGCACTACGAGAAAACGACGATGTTTTAAGAAGGGTGCATTTCAATTTTTTACGTCGTGTTGACCTCTGCATCACTGAAGGTGGAGGTCACATTGAACATTTGTTGTAAAAAAGTTTTATTTTTGTGTCTACGGCCAACTAAATTTTGTAATACAATTAAACCTGCAATAATAGTATCGGTTATCAGTGTTTGAGTAAACATTTTTTTTCTTCGAAACTATAGGAATTACGGAGTTTTTAGAAGAGTCAAAAAATGAAGCTAATGCATAAGTCTTCACCTTAAAAAAACATAGAATTGTATCATCATCCTTAAAAAAATTCTGAACAAATTTATT
>JABXWE010008185.1:0-21259 GCA_014611495.1 Limonius californicus | reverse complement strand
CTATTACGTCCGAATTCACCCACATCGATTGCTACAAATAGGCCATCTGCATCTGCCACCGCAAGTAAGACAACAGAAAAATAACCTTTGTAGTTGATGAACGCAGACCCCGACCGTGGTGGTGCTTTTATTCGAATATGTTTACCGTCTATACTACCAAGACAGTTGGGGAGGTTCCATAGTTCATGGAACCGTTGCGCTATTTCTTTCCACTTAGCTGCAGTAGGTCTCGGCATGTACACAGGTTGTAATTTCTTCCATATGACCTGGGCGGTGTGATGCACGATCACTTGTACAGTAGAATGACCCCTCAGGAAGTAGAAGGAAAGCGCTTTGAACGAACATCCAGTTGCGAAGTACCTGAAAATAAGGAAAATGTCATTGTAAACATTACCGTAACGTACACAGACGTAACTTAGACTTATAACCTGGAGTGCATTTATTTGTTTACCTTGTGCTGAAAACTCATTTGCCATAATGTATAGGTATTTACATTATTTATATTTTTATTTTTGTTTTGTTTTAGTGACCGAGTGCAAAGAACGGTGGAAAAATATAAGAGGAAGCTACTCAAAATATAAGGGAAAACTACAGACAAAATCAGGACAAGGAGCTAAACGAGTAAAAGAGTATTATCTTGCACCACATCTCCTCTTCTTGGATCCATTCCTGAAGTCCCGCAAAAGCAAAGGCAACATGGTTGACGAGGCTGTCAACGCATCATCAGCTGGAGAGGAGGCAGAAGCGAGTGACTATGAAGATGATAACCACAATGATGAGGTACTGTCAGTTGATAGCAGTCTATCCATTGGTTCCCCTTATTCATCTGCACCATCTCCCAGTAATTCTGTGGTTAATGAGCCGACAAGTACAATAAAAGCACCTGAAGCACCCAGACCGAAAGGAAATGGTTTCAGAAAGAGAAATAGCTCAGCTTCCACCACCTCTATCAATGATGTCAACCAAAAAGCTTACCAGTACTTTGAAAAAAAACAAAAATTGCTGGAGACAACCACCACAATCGATGCTCCTGACCCTGACCTGGCGTTTTTACGGAGTATTATGCCTGACATGAAGTCTATGACCGACAGCCAGAAACGGCATTTCAAAATTGGAATTTTAAATTTGGCCGAGCAAATACTATCCTCCACCAGTCCTCAAGTTCCTACTCCAATAATGGATGGCTCACAATCTTGGGCTGAGGACTCAGTAAACAGGAATCTGCCTTCTACTTCGCAAGAGAATACGGAAGAATACAGTATGAATGAATTCGTCCGATACAACAATAATTAGTACCTACTATTTGTTTAGCGCTAAACACAAATAAATGCACTTATTTAATAAAAGTTTTTTTCAACATACCTTAGCGTTATTAACAGCCTCTCCTCTGGACTGACGGGTTCTCTCCTATTTGTAGATTTCTTTTGAAGATCAACCTTCACTAAAGTTAGTATTCTATAGAAACATTCAATAGACATCCGGTAGAAACTTTGAAAACGTTCAGGGTACATGTTCAGCTCCCGCATTACGTTGAACAAGCCACTAGTTTTTCCTTTGTCTAACCACAAAGGATGCACCCAGTATCTTCTTTTTCTTTGTATGTTAGCTAAATACACAAGGTCCAACATATCATGGTCGTCTTCGTCGTTCGAAAGCATCATGAGAACTAGGTAACTACTCCGCGTCACATAGGGAACTGAACAAATGTCTCGTCTGTGTGAATTGAGCGCGCCACGTCTGCTCCACGCCCGCACCACGCCAGCCCCACGCCAGCACCATACACCCGTTCTATGTGGATTGGGCCTAAAGTGGCTGGGCAGGACACATTGCACGTAATAAAGAGGATAAATGGACCAACAGCATCATACAATGGCGTCCACGAATATCGAAAAGAAGTGTGGGTAGACCGCAAAAGAGATGGGTGGACGATATTAGGAAGGTCGCAGGAAAGAAATGGTATCAGATCGCTCAGGACAGGACCGCTTGGAAAGATTTAGGGGAGGCCTATATCCAGCAGTGGATTGCAAATGGCTGAGAAGAAGAAGAAGAATGCAGTACACCTGGTCGCGGCTCATCCATAGTCTCTTGTTTTCCATTCTTAAATTTTCGGCACCATTCCTTCACAGTTGGGTACCCAATATATGCATTTCCATACACTGCTTGCATTCGCGTATGAATCTACAATTACTGCATCCCCTCAGCGCATAAAAATTGTAGGATTGCACGCTGATCAAATTTGGACGGATTTTTAACAAGAAACGCCATTTCAAAATCGAAGTTTTAAAAGTCAAAACCAAATACAAACATCAGAAACTTATTAATGTGTTGCTTACAAACACTACTAACATTAACAAACGTCATTTGGATTATTGCATTTGTTTTCAAGGCTAAGTTGATCAAAGATGGGTTTTAGTTGAACAAGCCTCGTACACGGGGTTTCCAATATTTAACCATTTAAATCAGTACGAACGCAAGATATTAATTCTGTTAGCTACCTAGCTACCCTAGATGAGTTTTAGCTTGCTGTAGTAACGCCTTTTTTAGGTTTCGGATTACTTTCTTCTGATTATTTAGATGTTTCTTGGCATTGAGTTTGTATTTTGGGGTAGCTTTGGCAGTTCTACTCCCGGTCGCTTTACCTTTAATTACTATATTTTTTATTGGGTTTGTTTAATTGGTGGTACCAGTTGTTGAACCATTTTTTCAGTGTACCATAGTTTTGTTTTTATTTGTCTTTGAATCTCTTCTTACTCGCTGCTTATTTCTTGTGTCCTTTATTTTTTTGTTTGCTATTGAATTGAACGGAGTATATAAGTATACAAAACTTTGGAAAACCCCTTACCACCTCGATATTTCGGACACCTAAATACGTGTTTCGGTAATTAACTGGTCATCTTCAATAGCAACTTGGATTAACTAAGTAGGGTTAAGTAAGGGCTTTTTCAAAGTTTTGTATGTCTTTGTTATCCATTTGTCAAGTCTTCCTTCAGTATTTTCTAGTGATCTTTCAATTATTAGATGTACATATTTTTTGCATCGTAACCTGTGATATTAAGTAGTAGACTTTAAAACCTCTAATGGAAAACCGTTTTCAAATGTCTCTCGGGGATTTTAAAACGCGGCTTTTCATTAGTTAGGGGGTAGTAATAGCCTTTAACCAACAATGCTGTTTTTAAATCTGAAATTATTACAGGCCATTTACTATCCTTAGGTATAGTCTACAGCAAAAATGGACACAAAAATGAAAATCTAAATGCTTTATTAATTTTTTAAAATACATCTAATGTTACAAATCTAATTTACATTCACAAACACAAAACATATTTGCAATTACTTAATCATCATTTATTTTATTACAAAGTACTAAAAATTTATAAATGATTTCTCGTTTTTGGTGATTGGATTTTCTCTAGAAATATATAACTATATTATTTATAAATCAGTTATTAAATGAAATAATTTTACAACCCCAGGACGTTTTTCTACTTATGTCACTGGATAATAATACAGAGGCGATTATTTTAAGATTGTCGCATGTGTCACATAACAAAACAGGAGTGATTGCAATTTAATTCTTTCAGATGTTGCTTCACAATTTCTTTAGAATGTCGTGTTGACAAATGGACTAGTTGTGCAACAAAGAAAGTTAAATTGTAATGCTGCTCGGGTTTCTAGGCTGTAGAAGAATACAACTAGAAGTAAATATATTTATCAGTCTCCACCCTGTGTTATTTTAACAGGATGGAGCTACACTCCTTGGTAAGACAATTATATGAATTTGTAATCAAACCCTTCGGTATTTTAATCACTATTTAGTTTGTTCCTTTTCCACTCTATTTAATGGTTTTTGTATTAATAGAAAAGTTTAAAAGTAGCTGTTATGAGAATAAGACCCCAACTTAAGTGATTTATATGAAAACATGGCGCGAACTAACCTTTACTCAGGTAGAATCCATACTATTAAGAAACCATCAGGAGAGAACTAGTAACATTGTTTTGAATATGTGAATCTTGGTTTTCTTTTAATAAATATTGTTGTTGTCCTATGTTTTGTTAGTTTTTTAATTGTAAGAAGGTTTCCGCACTTTTTTCCGAAAATATTGTTTCAAGTAAACATGTTGAATGTATAATATGTAAGGTAAATCCCTATCTAGTTTCGTCCATTTTGTAGTTCTCTTTCTCCGTATAAGTAGAGACTCATATGAGGACATAGGACCATTTAAATTAGCTAGGAAATTAATATTTGTGAAACACTGAAGGAGTAATCATGGAATTTCGGTTGGAAAATAATTAATCATTCCTGAATATTTAAAACCATTATTTGGTAATTTGTCTTCGTTTTTGAGTTTGTATTTTTATCGGAGTTTTTAAGATTTTGATGGCATACGAGGCCAGATATGATGCTGTTTTTAGTAGTCATAGTCGTGTTCGCTAGTAGTCGTTTTGATAATTTTTAAACTGTTTTTTTTATTTTATTGGTACTGGTTGCAATCATTGAAAAAAGTATATCATGCATTAGATGCACTGTCAATTGCCAAAGATTTCTTTGATATTTCGAAGATTATTTTTGCATGATAAAGCCCTCTGTTTCAAAGCAACACTCTGTATATAAAAGGCAATAACGTCGTTCGAATATTATCGATAAGAATGATGTTTATCTGGTGTTGTCGTAACATAGTGGATAAGACACCTGTTGTGTAAGTAGAAGTTGCGGGTGCTGATCTCATGTAGAAGATATACTTTTTTTACGTTGTATGTTTAATGTTATGTTATATAGCCAGATAGTAATAAAGTTTGTATAGTACCTCGTAAAATTTAATACTTTAGGGATGGAATAATTAAATCAATACCTATTTCGCCAGTACAACATAATTATAAACTATGAAAATTTTAATTAGAAAATCGCAGAACTGGCACAAAAATTAAGTAAATAACATATTAGGATTGAACAAAGACGGCGATTAAAGTATACGAAACTTGGAAAATCCCTTTAAGATAAGGTTTTAAGGCGGTTTTCAAACAGAAAACATTAAACGTTATTCGTTCCAAGCAAATCAGTTGCCTTATTTATTGTGCTATAAAAACAAAATACACAAACTACACGCGGTGAATTTCTAAATATTTCCACAGGTTCCTGCTCAATTCTATATATTATACAAAGTGTTTAAAAAATATGATCGGGTATTTTACCCGCTTATAAATCTCATCAGCACAAACAAAAATGTGAAAAACACGGGATCGAAAATGAACCGTTTTCGAGATATGGAGTTTTTTTAAGAAAATAAATATTGCTTGTTATTTCAATAAGTTCCGACTCATTAAAACAAATGGCAGTGTAAATAAAACATTTTAATTACAATAATTAAAGTAGATGTTCTACATGTCCTTCTTTCATTTGTACACATCCTTCGCATCACCGTAAAAAAGAACGCCGCATTCTTTCAAATATTCCCGGATTCATACGAACAGCCTGGCAGGCATATTCTATTTGTTGTTGTTGTTCTTGGAATTCGTTTAAATTATTCACAGGACTTGAATAAACTAACGACTTTAAATACCCCCAAATACAAAAGTCGAGCGGATTGAGATCAGGAGATCTAGCCGGCCATACAACCAGAGCCCCTCGCCCTATTCACCTACCGTTGTAATTTTCGTTAAGGAAATTTCTGACCATGATAAAACATGTGCAGGAGCCTCATCGTGCATCAACCACATATGCATTCTATGAATGAGGAGTACATCTTCTAACAATAGTGGCAGGGCATTACGCAAAAATTCAAGATACAATTGGCCAGTCGAATGGTTTGGAAGACAAGAAGGTCCTATCATATGGTCTCCAAAAACACCAGGCCAAACATTAATTGAAAATCGTTGTTGATGATTCGATTCAATAATAGCATGAGGGTTTTCATCTGACCAAACATGGCTGTCGTGGAATTTTGATTTTGACAGTTTATTATAATTATTTTGTTCTGACAGTTGTTTAAATTATCAGACACGCAAAAACTTTTCATAGCCCCCCCCCAAATTTGATAATTGTTTGGTCGCATGTTATTGTTATATGTTATTAATATCTAATAATACAGTTAACACTCTTAATCAATGTATTTTGAAATATGAAAACTGCCCATGCCTTTTCTTATGGTTCGATCCCCGTAAAACTCTGTACAGGTTATTATAGGGGTTTGCATATATACGTTAATATTTATATTTAACTCACAACCTAGTTGTTTAGATTTTCGCTAAAAATTTACTGAGCAGCGAAGTAAACAAAAGTGTATCTTTGTTTAGTTTAAAGTTCTGTGTTATAATTATGTTCTTCTTATTTTTAGCATTTGAAAATTGATCTGGTTTATATTATAAATTGGCATTAAAGATTCATGTAACCAAAATCACTACATTAAAAAATCATTACAACAATCGACCTAGCCATGGAGAATATTCTAAATCGATCATTGTTGAAAGCAAACTATAATATAATTTTACGGTTCACTGCTCGCCTAACATTTTATATTTTGAGCTGCTACCGGGTGCTCCACCCAATAAAGCACTTCACTCAACTTTCAATCATTTCACAATGGCGCAACACCACGTGCACTCCATGTTTTATCATGTATTATCATTTTTAAACTATAAACTTATTAATGTGACCTAATCCAGCGTTGTATTGTTCCAGGTATGTGCGAGCAGCTCTTTGTATTGGCGACTTTCGAATCTAATTTATGTAAGTAGCCGTTCGTAAAAAATTTGATTTAAATCACTTTCTCGCTTAATCTATAGACGGTAGTTCGCCAGTAACATTACTCGCAGAAAGTGAATGTGTTTCCGATTTGCAATGGAAACACTTTTGTGGGAAGCCCTCCTGCAGTTGCCGAAATGAAATGCTCTCTTCTATTGCTGTTGGGGTTTGCATTCATATATGAGCGAAATGAATTTGGGAAAAAGGTCAGAATCAGCAACAGATGAAAATGTTATGAATTTTTTATGGAAATAGACTTCAACATTTCGCGTTTAAGGAATACGATAAAATCTAACTTGTTCCTAAAATGGAACTGTATATTGTAGCTCAGATTTTATATTAAATTCCACAGTTTCGTTTACATAATATATAGTTTGAAATCCAGTTGCAGATATAGTGAGATTATAAAGTTTAGATAAATTGACTAAAGCCAAACCGAATAATTTAGTAATAAAAATCCTTTTATATCTCGGTATGATTTTTAGTACTGCCAATTCGTTTTTTGGTTTATCTTATCCTACTGATAAAATCATAACTATGTATAATGGCAGTAAGGTGAAATAGTATGAACCCCAAAGGTTAATTAAGTTGAAAAAGCGGAAGATGAACTTCAAAAATAGTATACATGATTTTCAGTTATTTAAAACCATTTTCGAAACACATGAGCATTAAATTTAAAGTTATGCGCTTCTTGTTTAGTGTTTCAGCTTCTTGCGATTATGTATTGTAGGTATGGGTAGCTGAATATTCGTAACAACTTCTGAGGAAATCAATTTTAATAGTTCATTAAGAAAAAATATTCTCATATGTGCATTTTACCTTGTAAAAGACGTACGCCGGCGTCTGTAGCTCGGATAGGTTGGCCATATGCCTTTCACGCAGCTGTCCCGGGTTCGAATCCGGACGCCGAGGTCGGTGGTCTTTTTCTGAGCGATAAAAAACGCTAAAACGGCCCTTCTTCCCCGTGTCCAAGTGTTGTTGGGCACGTCAAAAGAACCCTCAAACAGACTAAATTTCCAGGTGTGGTAGGATTGGTCCCTGGCGTCGGTGGTTAGCCGTAGTAGCAGAAATAGGCCGACGTTAAATAAAAACAAACAAACAAAAGACGTACAACGTAAAACTTTACTAGTACATTATTTTCAGTACCCTATTCACGAAACTGTGTTAACAACATTTTAGTTCATCAAAAAAACCTTCTATCCCGTGAAATGCAAGAACAAATACAACAATAATTTAGTCAAATTGTTTCTAAATTATTTTAAGAGCAAAATCAGGCATCGGCTAAAAATATCCAGTAATGTAAAAAAAATTTAAACAATTGTAGGGTTTTAAAATTAACGTCAATAAGATTACAGATTAGTATTACATATACAACAACAGCATTGCTTAGCTTTTTGGCATGAACGAAACAACGAATGTTTCTGTATCATTACAGATGAATATATTATTTATAGTAATATTAAAAATAAGGAAATTAATTCAGCGATAAGTGGGTTCTTGTTTACTATGCGGAGGAGGAAGCCACTCAACAAAGCAGTATTGATTAGCTTTTTGACATTACAGACCTTGAAATATCCGCACTTTATTACATGTTTCCATATCATTGAAGCTTACAGTATTATTTTAGATTATCTTCAAAATCAGGAAACTGATTCAATGACGGTTGGCTTATCAATAGCTTTGCGTAGTAGGATTTGCTATACGTATAACGACAGTACTGATTGCTTTTTGGGTATTAAAGTATTGATCTTAAAAAACATACGCATTTTGTAATATAATATCTGATTTCAAATAAGAGAATCTATCGGCAATGGTTTTCTTAACGCCTTGTTTGTGGGATAGGAAGAGTTTCACGAGCAACGATAGTATTTATTGCTTCTTCGATGATGAACTTTGATCTCGATAAAGCCCATGAATTGGTATAAAATCCAACAGCAGTAATTAATTACCAATACGTTAAATGTAATACAAGTCAAGCTGCAGACATTTATCGCGCTTTCGACCTGACCAACGTACTGATCAAGTGTAATACTGTAGTCAGGAGAACACCATATACATTGTACATTGCTGAGGGTAACATCATCATCCTAGGAACTATTAGCATGATATCTAGGAAAACGTACGATATGATAGAATTTAAATTTTAAGTAGTAATGTTCGTAACGTAATCTATGGTGTTCCCCAAGGAACTGTTTTAGGACCCATACTTTTCTCCTACATGCGAACGATTTAGTTAGTGATGTTCTTATTCTTTTTCCAGACGATATGGGGTTCTAATTTAAACGATCTGATAGGGATACTTTAACACTTGTTGTTAATTTGAATTTGATTTTCATTTTAGAACGAATACAGTTTTTGAGATTCCCTTATGAAAGACTGTCCCCTCCGTGACGATATGAACAACTTTAATTTTGAAAACAAACAGAACGTGTTGTCTTGAGGCCTTCAAAAACAATATCTATGATTATTGCAAAACAGTAGTGACGCTCATGATTGGGAATTATTCTTACAACCCATTCGTCACAGTTTTATTAGATTTGTTCTTAAGTCTCCTAATAGTAGAGTCAATGATCTTTTATAAAGATTTTCAGGCACTACTCTTACAGAAACTTTATACAAAGACTTCATCAAAATATACAGTGTCTGGTGTCCCACACAAACATAAAGTCCCGATTCTGAAGAACAACCGCAAGTTGCACGTGCACAATCCTGCAATAAAGCAGAAGGATAAGCCTTTAAGAGACGGACATTTATCAGCTTTACGATACACTATTACGCTGAATAATGATGGAATTTACCTGAACGAGCTGACATATTGAGTTATTGACTCTGTGTATATTCTATTGTGAAGCACCAGAGCTCCATTTCAGGCTGAAGATGTTGTTTTGCGCGATTTACGTTCGCATAAAATTCGCAATAAATTGTAATATAAACGCGAGTTTTTTTTATGTCCAAACAGTCTCGTATTAATTTGCAAGTTGCAGACGTGCTCCGGAGAAACTTAGGGTTTCGCAGCAACTCTTCAAGTGCAGGTGGAAACAAGAGGCGTAACTTTGCTCTTCCGTTTCCTCGTGTAAATAGCGGAAGGATCGGCTTTCCACATGTTCGCGAAGTTAATGTATTCGACAAGCTTTGAGGTTGTTCTTCTTTTTAGAAAATTAGTTTCAGTATTATACGTCTTCGTGTAAGTAGATGTATAAGATGTGTTGCAAGTGAGCTTAAGAAAGAAATAAAATGATATGTCTGTGGGAAAGTAGCAAACACATACGGTATCTTAAAACACAAAAGTTTTGCAAATAATAGTACAACCTTAGAATTAATTGATTGAATTGCATTTTTGTACCTTTATTAGTATGTTTATGCCGTCACTAAAGGGTTTTTAATTAGAACCATTTTTTGGTTTCATTTCAAAGATAAAATTTTAATATGCGTTCATTAAGAGGTTTTTAGAAAGCACAGGAAACTATTATATTCAAATAACCAAGTTTACAATCGTTTCGTTACAAAAGGCATTGTTACCTGCGTTTTAAAGTGACTTACTTGTTTGTGAAAATTAGAACTGAAGGTTTTTTCGGTGGGACAGATATATATATATATATATATATATATATATATACAGTGTGTCTGCTTAAGTTCGCACCATATGGAAAACTTTTTTATTATTAATTTTACGAAAAAAAGTTATTCTTTATAAAAAGTTCTGCATGGTCTTAAACCTAAAATGCAACCATCAGATATTAATTTTTTCAGTCGTATACGCGGTTTCTCAAAAAATATGAATTTGGTTCAAGAGTAAATTACCTTTATTTTTGACAATATCGAAAATTGTTATTAAGAAAAGTTGATCAGAACTAAAAACTACGTTCAAATATGCAATTACATCCAATTACATGGAAAAAAATCTTTTTTTCCTTTTTTATCTACAATAACAATGCAAATGTAACTGTAGTTACGTGAAACCTAGGATGCACTGATAAACAAATGATTTAAGCAGACACACTGTATATATGTATAAATAAATGTATATAAATGTTGCTGTGTTGTATGAAGCCTGACTGATTCAGATTACTGACAGCTACCTGAAAAATAAATTGTTAAAACCAAATAAAGATCATGTTCAATTAGTCTTTGTCATCATGTGAAGGTATTAGGAGTATTTATCAAACTTGACTGTGAGTTTCTCACTTGGAAAACAATAAGATATGAAATCAATGTATTGTGTTCGACAACTGTCAACTAACATGTAATTTTGGAGGAAAATGGGCCTTTCAATTGTATGTTTTTTGTGAGTAATGTTTGCATATAGGTGTAAATAATAATAATATGAGTTTGATAATCATTAATTGTAAAATTATTAATTTAAGGTGATTTATGTTTAAAATGAATATGTCAAAACATTCCTTTTTAAATAAGGAATATGGGTATAGTTTCATTTTTGATGTAAATGATATTTTTAGAAAGTTATTTAAATGTTTAAGATGTGGTTAATTTGTGTTAATTTCATTCTGATTTCCCATTGGTTGAAGAAGGCATATGTTTTTTGTGAAATATACTTATTTTTGTGTGTATTATGATGAAAAACCGGGGCTTGACAACGCGAACAGACGCTCGTCTGGCGAGTCAATTAAAATTATTATAATTTTGTTTATTTATTAGGTATATGCTGTTTGAATCATTTCATTGTTAAAGTTGTTTAACGTTTTATAAGAGAAAACTTATATAATTCGATAATATTTAATTCATTTCTTTGTTGCATCCATATTTTATAAGTTCATGTTTACTACCTTGTATCCTTCGCCTTGTTCAGTTAACCAGCGCAAGAATTTAATGGTTATACAGCAGTTACCAAAATTTATATTATAAACCCTGAGATAATAGTTCTTTTAAAGTTTATGTTTGAATATGCCAATATCATGTATATTATTAACAAAAACACAATTACGGAATGTTCGCTCTATTGTTTAATAAATCTTCGAACTTTATTTGTTTGTTTCTGAACTTTATATATTAAATTCTTGAGCTTAAGTCTACACCATTCCAATCGGGAAGACCCCATTAGTCATTTCAAGTACAGAAAAATGCCATAAATGTAAGGATTATTGAAAGTACACTGGCATAAACTTTTTTTGAAAGAAACGTACTAGAAGAATGTCAAACACTTGTTCCTTGTTTATTACAGATATCTGTAGCTAAATATTGCTTGGAAATAAATGTTACCGAGACATCAGTCGCTGTTACCAGAAAATACAATACAGTAAACAATGCAAATTCATCTACTGCGTGACTATCGTTGTTCCCGGAATCACGTTTTATATGAGCTTGTCCTAAGAGAGTTAGCCTATAACTACATCTACAAGTTTTACAAAATGAGGGATTCTTATGTAAAATTATTTGTTGTTTCTTTCAATATTTTTAATTTGATAAATATAATATTTTACAGTGTAGCAAAACGAATTTTTGCAATTCCTGCACACGGTGTAAATTATATTGTACTCTATAGCAAACCAATCATCTCTTTGAAAACTTCTTGTAATAAGAAATATCTCGTTGTAAATGGTGCTCTGTATGAAAATACTATATTAACTTTCCTATTGTAAAAGTGTTTATTTCTACATTTTCAAGCGAAGATTTCAAAAAGTTTGTTCCTTGCTCGAGTGCAACGGAATCTCGGAAACTTCGAGCTAAAATTAAAATATTTTTAGCATTTCCAGCTTCTGGTACGGAAAATACGTACCTCCAAGTAAGCTTTACCCATCATTATCCTTTAACGATGGTAGTTTGAGTAAGGGACAAGTTAAAGAAATGGTTGTAGGTTGTATGTATCAATTTGTGGCAATATCTACCCAATGTTCATTTTAACCGACCCATAAAACACTGCTTTTAAATGTATAGCATTTTTCTGATATCAAATTATTGATGCATTTCTTAGCATTAAATTATCTTAGTGAAGAAATAATGTTTTCTGTCTTAAACATAGGAATTAAATATTTAAACACTATAAACAACTATTTATCTGTTAACAGAAAGGATCTAAGATGGTATAATTAATATGATGTATGTGCGTAGTGCCTAGTAAGTATCTTTATGGTAGAAGTGTTTACACACTTCCTATGTCTCGAAACTCACGTTAAGATGTAGGTCCTCTAAGTCTGTGATATTTTAAACGCAGACATGGGAGAGATTGCTAAGGGTCGTATGAGATAAAGCAAGATGTGCAGTTGTGTGTTTGATGTTTTTGTAATAGAGCTTTCTTTGATTGATTTTTAATATTTGTTGGTAGTGCAAAAGCATTTCTGTTGATGTAATTGTAATTTTTAATACACTAAACAAACTTTGCAAATTTCCCGGATATTACGTATACACCGAATATAACGAGCAAGTAAATATTTACAAGCTTTATTATAACCTAGCTGGACTGTACAAACGTTGACGCTTCTTAGCTTAAATTCAGCATGGAAAATTTAGAGCTTTCAGGTTTTGGAGCAAGATCTTACATTTATTAACATTTATCTGACAAATCATAATAAAATTAGACAATACACGTTGACTATTTTGTTTCATCCGGTACGATTACAAAAATATTCCTTGTAGGAAACGCCCCGACTGTAGTTTCTCAAGATATTAATTTATTATTCTTTCCTCGCATCGCATATTTTGGCGCAATTTCGGCAGCGAATCAAATATTAATACGCAAATGCACTAGAGATCCCTTTTAAAGCATCATTTGTTTCCGGCGTGGCATCTCCTTAAAAATAATTTATTATCTTCCTGTGCGAGGTAGTAATTCGCGAATACCCGGGCATGGGATTCATGCAAAGTTGATAAAGAGCCGTGGTAATGGGCTACGTATTACAGCTGCTACATGCTCCACTTGTAACCCTATATAGAGGGTTAAAAGGAAGCAGACAAAACTCTGACGGGCATGTCAACGTGCGGTGGACAAACTTCGCTTATGAATATGAAGCAGCATATATAACTCTGCGAACTTGTATTTCACGGTTTGCTAGCTGGAACATTGAACTAATAGCAAAGTTTAAGGCAGTGTACAGGCGTTTGTGTGGGTAAATTATGATAGTTAGATGTTTACACAAGGGACGCTAAAAGCCCTTTGACATGACGTGCCGTATGGAGCATCCTTATCTACGTAGGTACCATTCCAAATTTAGCGGTTGTGAGTAGAATCAAAATGGAATGTTGGTAGGATTTCCGTTGTCAGCTGTTAAATGGTTTTGTATCAATCGAGATAAGGGGCTGTCAGAGTGGAAAAGCGAAGATATATTTAAGACAGCGGCAAGGAAACGGCAGGAACTGGGATAGTTCAAAACAATAACGATGAAATGACATTGACATGGGGTGATATAAAAAATGATATAGTTTATTTGGTGTGGAGTTTCATATCTGTACATGTGTAGAGGGTGCTTCACATATCAATATGTCAATATTTTGTTTATTTGTGAAAACAACCCAGTGAATCGTATTAGTGATAAATGGTACGGAAATTTCGACAAGGTTGCGATAAAAAATCGACGAAACCTTAGTTTACACTAGAGAGTTTATAAAATTTGTCTTATAATAATTTGATAAATTTCAAATTTAATTTATTTTGACCACGCTTTGCATTTTCTTGTTAACCATACAGTTAAATGGTATTTTAACATAGTAACTAATTCGGTATAGGTAATTAAGTATTTAAGTGTAGTACAAAATGTCGTTATAAAATCAAATCCCCATGTAAAAATATATACTTGCCTTATATTATGCGTCCCTAAAAAGGTATACATTTTTTGTAGAAGCATTTTCGGAACTGTGGCCAACCACCATATTTTTCGGATGGTTCAGTTCCTATCGTCATCTGAAATTCCCGAATATATTCGGAAGTGCCATCCCTTTTGCTTTTGTAGATATGTACTGTATATTTTGTTAAATATTCTTTACAAACTCGTATTACAAATATAGAAAGTTTCTGTAACATTTTAGATGATGCAAAATAATGATTTCGAAGTGTATTGAAGAACATCGATCTTAAATTTCTATTAGTCAAAGTTGTTACTAATCCACTCGTAGGAACCAAGTTTAAAATGACCAATAATTTGAAAAACATACTTCTGCAACATTCCAGCACTATTGATATCAATTTGCTCACATATATTTCGCATATGCCCAATTATCTTGTTTTACTTTACATTATTTCTGTGATAACATAATAGGATATTTTTATAGGTTATATTGCTGAGATGCTTGCTTGCTTTGAAAGAGCGAGATCTAGGACGCGGTTTTCCAAGCATCTCTATGCACTTAGGCCATATGGCCCATTGTACACCCTAACTAAGAATTTTGCCTATCTGGGGTAATTCCAACTCCAATAGTGATTTTTAACGTGTCACACATCGCAGTGGCACGGTATCTACGGCTTTACTTCTTATCCGACAGAAGACGCATTTTCAGATTTTTCCCCGCTAGAACAATCTCGCTGACCTCGGCCAGGTTCGATCCCGCGTCCCTCGGATCTAAAGGCAAATGCGCTAACCACTAGACCACCGAGGCCGGCTATATTGCTGAAATAGTCCTAAACATGAATTACACATTTCAACAGATTTTCTACTGCATTCACTTTTACGTCTATGGATTAATGACAATTCTGATCTATGAGAGTTCAATGTCTGTAGTTCTTTTGGTAGTAAAGATCACTTAAACAATACAATAGAACATAAAGAGTTGATGTTACTTCCGCTTATATATGGCAACGTCAGATAGTGTTTGATAAGTAAATTTCCAAGTGAATAAATCACAATTTTTGCACAGAAAAATAAGAGAGATACGTTTGCGCATTTTCCTTTAAAATTAATTTTTTTGTATTAGAAGTAGGCAAAGTATGTTTGAAAAGAGAATTTGAAATCCCCCATCCGAGCAATTGAAACATACTTATCTAATGTTGATTACGCTTAAATGTAGTTTCAATTTTAAACACACAGAAACATTTCAAGGACCATTGATAAAAACGTTTTTACAAAAATGTGTACCAAATATACTTTTTTGGGAATTAAAGGTACGTAGTTTTCTCCCCATGATATATACCATTTTCAGCGAAATACATTTTTAGTAAGAGCTTCTAAATATTTCTAGACTAATAATTCTAAGGCCAAAGTTGGATAAATAGAGATTTACACAACTATCCAAAACCCAACGTTAATTAGGCAAATACAAATCCATAACCTTTTTAAAGGGTGTTTTTTTTGGACTTTAATGTATATCAATCTTACCTAATCTACCGTACAGTTCCATTAATCTAGTATTGCAAGTATTTTTTCACTGTTGAGCTTTCCTTATTAGCATCGATAGAAGAAATGATCTTCAATATCCCAAAAAAACGCACCAGATTATACTTCATGTATTTCATTAAAATGTAAAATAAAAAGTGTATGGCTCAAAATGGTACCTTGTGTGACGGACCCAAGGTGAACTTCAAGCAATTAAAATTTACTAGGATTATTGTATTCTAGCTTATATATGTAGTACACTAAAATATTGCTCTCTACTATATACAGTTAGTGTGATAAATGCTACTAATTCCAAAGTTTTCCCTATAACACCACATGTATTGTTGGCATTTCAAATTTGATCATGTGTACAATGGGATGTGGTGGTAGCTCAATTGGTAGAGCGCTCGCTTTCTGAGTAAAACGTCGATTCTGGCTTGGGTTCGAAACTTAAGCATTACTATACCAGATTTATAAAAATCTTGTCTGCAACCCACCACACACAATTTTCCAATCCGGCTTGCAACCGTGTTATTCTAATGGTAAAAACCTTCTCTGGAATTTCTGTCGTTCGGATTCGACGTTTAACTGTAGGTCCCCTGTGTTTTTACCTTAGCGCTGCGGAGAAACACGTAGTACAGAAGAGGCCGAAGCCCAGCAGTTGGACGAAAAGTCTGTCAATGATGATACAATCAAATGCTTTGCTTCCTTGTAAAGTATATTCATTGCCGTAAAAGGTTCTTACCTTCATAGAAATCCTGTTGGCTTGTTTTACGTAAATTATTAATATATTTAAAAAGTATAACAAACATCGTAAGTAATAGTATTCGAACATTCTTGGAAATCTAAAATCACAGCAGCGTGTGTAATTTTCTAATAATTTTTTGTTAGCCCCTTGTAATAAAAGCTTTTTTTAGTTCTCGGAATATTAGAAAATATTAATCGACAAGGTGTAACTAAGACCTCTGAATTAAAAACAGATACTACCGCACTGTTTCTAACAAATGTATTGCTGAACAATTGTAAAACTATCTTACGAAGGTCTCATTTACGTCCAGATAGCCAAGAGGTACTTGCTGTAGTTTTAGATATAAATTCTTCAACACCTTAGCTTCGCATCCGCTGATCTTCTGGTTCTTTGTATCGCTTTGTATGGATTCTCAACCCCAACTTCATTATTTAGGCTTAAAAATCACTATACACGATTAATCATCCCCGGATACATAAGTAACCATCTTCTCGTCGATAGATTTGACTTTATTTATTTTCTTCGATTCTCCATCTTCTATCGATCGAAACAAGCACCATAAACCGAATATAGATAAATCAATTTAAATAAAATTTTATATGCACCTAGTAAGACTTATTATAATGTGTCATTTCTCGTGGCTAGGCAGATAATTTTTCCAGTTCCTCTTGTATTACTAAAAGAAGGTACTTAGGTCGACACCTGCTCAAGTCCACAATGATTTTTCACTCCTAAAACATGTGGCTTTTGGAGTATTTTCATCTGTAATAAAAACATTTTATAGGTTTTCCTCGGATATTGAATGAGGAAGGAGCATACTAAATGTAACAAAGTTTTCACAGGTGTCTCCGCGAACTGCTGCGCTGAAGTGCGAAAATATTCATTGGTCTAAAGCTGGCAGGAATGTAAATTGTACAGTAAATTGTTTTGTTCGCAGAATTCTTTTTGACCTTAAGCTTAATTCTAGCTACTGTTTTATTTATAGCTATTCTGAGTTTAGCTGTCTATACATAGTGAGTCTACTTAAACGACTCAGCATCTCTCTGTCTCTTAAAGTACTACAAAAAAAATATTTTCCGGCTTATTATTAAACAGTTTTCTTTGTGTCTAAATGCAATACAAAGATTTGTATATACTTCTCTAAAAGGATTAAAAATTAAACAGTTCTTATAAGTGCCTCTTTTCATAAAATTTAATTGTTTATTTATTATTTGTTGCTATTATTATTATACATTAGTGCAATATTTTTAACAAGTACATTTGTGTACATACTCTTTTAAATATTCAAATACATGAAACTAAGATACCTTTCTAGCTATGTTTCGTTATTTCAACTTTTTTACAAAAATTTTTTTTAAATTTGTATTTATGAACAGTTCTAGTTGCGGAATTTTAAGTATGATTTTCTACGGAAAATTGTTGTTTGGGACGTTGTTTCGAAAAATTGTACTTTCTGTGCATTTATTTTGTAAGTCAATGAGATGGTTTTGTTAAATACTGTATAAAACTTTTTATAGTTAACGTAAATCTACGACCGCCTTAACCGAAATGAACAGTTTTTTTTTAATAGAACGTTATATTTATACCATTATCGAAACAAAGATAATTACCGCAGGAGTCACACAATCCATACATATAACAACAGGTACAAAACAAATAGATTCCCCCAATCCTCTTCTCTTCAGTCTGATTATAAACAAGTTCATAGAAGCACTGAAGACTACAAAAATGGAAAATATAAACATCAATGTACTGTTCTGCAGGTGACGTATCGATAGTTAACAATGAAGACAATCTGCAAAGCTTAGTTAAATTGGAAAATTGTATAACATGGAAATTACGAAATCAGACAATACAGAAATTTAATACAGAAATCAAGGAAACAAGCGATGAAAGTTGCGCAAATAGCGGGATGCCTGAATAACACAATATACCATAATAAATATGTACAGGGTCATCACATGAAAATGTTAGATTCTTCTGTAAATGTGTTGTTTGTGAAGATATCGGAAGATTAAACAATGTTTTATTGACTAATTTTTAATAAGGAATTCTGTTTTTATCGAAAAACCAATCGAGCATTGCTTTTCAGAGATATAGCTATCAACTTTGTTTTTTCTTATGTAACATCTTATATATTATTGTATCTTCTAATTCCTCACTTTGTCTTGCTTTCATCTATAGGAACATTTAAGCTACTATCTTTTATTGTTTACGAGATATTGATAATTAAATAAATCAAACTATATTGTCATTTGTTTGTTGATAATAACGAATGATTGATATGGCAGCAAGATGGGGCTCCGCTACATATTATAAGAGAAGTTACCGAATATTTAAATTTTAAACCAATTGTATCTCGAATGGTTCGGAAAATATGGTACCACACGGTGGCCGACAAATAGTCCCGACCTAACGTATTCGAATACATTGTTGTGGGGCTATTAAGGGATATTAACAATAAGAATTTGGAACATTTTGTAATCTTTTACACTGAGTATCGAATTCAGGACGCAGTTGATAACATGAACCAGCATCCTGAAATGATCGAAGATTGTTTGAATATTTTGCAAAGAAGATATATGTAGTTTATGTATGAAGAAGCAAAGAAGCCAGTTTGAGCAGTTTCCGTAAAATATACTTTTACAGAAATTGTAAATGACTATATTATCCGAAATTAGTTTAAATTATTTAATTAGCAATATCTCGTAAAAAACTAAAAAATAGTAGTTTATATATTTATGTCGCTGGAATCAGGACAAAACGAAAAATTAGAATATATGATACTATACAGATTGTCTTTTTAATCAAAGTGTTGAATTCCTTGTTAATTAGTCATAAAACATTTTTTCATTTTCCGATATATTCAAAAACAACAACGTTACAGTCAAATCTAATATTTTCATGTGGCGACCCTGTATAAGCGTGCGTAGAAAGCAAAACGCAAATGTATAAATCAATGGTTCGTTACATTTTAACTTACGCTAATGAAACGTGTACAGAGGCTAAAGCAACAAAGCAAAAAATGAGGAATGCAGGGAAAACAAATATATATCAATATTAGGCGTGACACTACGAAACATACAGAGAAGCATAGATATAAGAAAAACATATAAGGTAGACGACATAGTGAAACGGATGAAGGATAAGAAGATAGGATGGAATAATTATGTGGCACGAATGGGAGCAGAGAGATTAGCAAATCCATGCATAACAAAATATACCAACTCAAAGAAGATTACCAAAACGACCACAGATAATATGGATGGAAAGCTGGATCACTTCGTCGGTGGAATAGCAGGTCAGGCAAATACGGGGACATTTCTAGCCAAATGAAGAACCAGAAGAAACAGCCACCAGAGGGCGACCAAATTCGAACTAGATTTAAATGCCAGTCCTTTATTAACTAAACTCCTTTGTTCCGGTGTACTAAAAATGTTAGTTGAAACAAGGCAGGCGAGCAGGGTGTTATAGAAGCATTGTATATAATACATACGAATAAGAAAAAAATATAAGTACTAGTTTTATAGCAACTACTAGAAAATATTTCTTTTTATCATCTTTCAATTCAAATAGATTGTATTGACGTACCATATAGTATAATTTTCAATACACTTCCATGATCTCCAGACTAACAAAACATGATACTAAAATATTAGCGCAACCGTTTTTCTAATGATGTAAAGCCCTATATATGGCTGGCTATAATTTTGCAATAATAATAATAAACATAACATCTTTTTGCTACCTTTGTTACAAAAATGTTTAGGCCAGAACTTTATTTACATTACGGTATATGAAAAATTTGAATAGTCGTGTTGTAACTTTTAAAAAACACCTTTTTTTAATTCATTCATACTACTCTCCCCCGAACCGCTTTCGTATTACTTCAGGGGGTGTGGGCGTCCCTTACATACTAACCATTCATGGAACATGCACCCTAAACTTAACTAAGTGAAATAAGGTCGCTTTAGTTGGGGTTCGACTACGCAGCCGATCGGACCGCATTTCACTGTGAACTCTGTGAAATAAAATCATAATAATATGTTATTTGAGTATTTGAAGTTAATGTTACACACTCTCGAGATCACAGGATTGAATTTTGAAACTCCTCGATAGTATGCAGTATAATATTAAGATTTGTTTACTTTTAATTTCTCTGTAAAATGCATAATTTCCGAGAAATAATTCTTGAAATATTCTTTTAATATTTTACTGTAATTTAAAAATAGCGATAATTTATTCTCAAATTTTATCTATTTTTACAAATATGGTGTATAGTCAGATACTTCTAAAAGTTGCGAGGAATTTTATGGAATTTCTTTCACTTTTTTGGCCAAATTATCAGTTACATGAAAGTTTCGTAAATAAGAGTTTTCTTGCAAATACTGAAATTATAATTCAAATACTAAATTCCTAATCGTTGTACGTTTGTTTACTCATATGTATATTATACAGGGTGTCCCAAAACGTACTGGCAGTATTTCAAAGATGAATTCCAGAACTTATTTAGAG
>JABXWE010008184.1:0-34076 GCA_014611495.1 Limonius californicus | reverse complement strand
AAAACTACCAGTGTAAATTAGAGAAAGGATTAGATTTCTGAAGGTGCTGCCAAGTAAATTTAGCGCAAATTACAGGTGTGAGTTAGCGAAAGAATTAGATTTCTAAAGGTGCTGCCAAGTTCCCTCAGCGCAAAACTACTAGTGTAAATTAGCAAAAGGATTAGATTTCTGAAGGTGCTGCCAAGTAAATTTAGCGCAAATTACAGGTGTGAGTTAGCGAAAGAATTAGATTTCTTAAAGTGCTGCCAAGTAATCTCAGCGCAAAACTACCAGTGTAAATTAGAGAAAAGATTAGATTTCTGAAGGTGCTGCCAAGTAAATTTAGCGCAAATTACAGGTGTGAGTTAGCGAAAGAATTAGATTTCTTAAAGTGCTGCAAAGTAATCTTAGCGCAAATTACAGGTGTGAGTTAGCGAAAAAGTTAGATTTCTAAAGGTGCTGCAAAGTAATCTCAGCGCAAAACTACCAGTGTAAATTAGAGAAAGGATTAGATTTCTGAAGGTGCTGCCAAGTAAATTTAGCGCAAATTACAGGTGTGAGTTAGCGAAAGAATTAGATTTCTTAAAGTGCTGCAAAGTAATCTTAGCGCAAATTACAGGTGTGAGTTGGCGAAAGAATTAGATTTCTAAAGGTGCTGCCAAGTAATCTCAGCGCAAAACTACCAGTGTAAATTAGCGAAAGGATTAGATTTCTGAAGGTGCTGCCAAGTAATCCTAGCGCAAATTACAGGTGTGAGTTAGCGAAAGAATAAGATTTCTAAAGGTGCTGCCAAGTAATCTCAGCGCAAAACTACCAGTGTAAATTAGCGAAAGGATTAGATTCCTGAAGGTGCTGCCAAGTAATCTTAGCGCAAATTACAGGTGTGAGTTAGCGAAAGAGTTAGATTTCTAAAGGTGCTGCCAAGTAATCTCAGCGCAAAACTACCAGTGTAAATTAGCGAAAGAATTAGATTTCTGAAGGTGTTGCCAAGTAATCTTAGTGCAAATTACAGGTGTGAGTTAGCGAAAGAATTAGATTTCTTAAGGTGCTGCAAAGTAATCTTAGCGCAAATTACACGTGTGAGTTAGCGAAAGAATTAGATTTCTGAAGGTGCTGCCAAGTAATCTCAGCGCAAAACTACAAGAACTCTGCTTCTTGATAATTCAATCAAGAATATCTCCCTTCCTAACACTTTACTTCTGCTTTTATAGCCCCAAATGTCAGTGTTTTGGTGGTGGAAAACTGGAAACATGCTGCACGTGTGTACCAATTTGAAAAACAATTTAACGCTCCATTTATTGTGAGCTCAATCATATTTAGTTAAAAATTAATTTAATTGTATGAGTACTAAAACAGCCGAAATAACTCTCTTTACCTAATCATCAGCTCCTAATAAATTTTGTATTTAAGTAATACGTTTCTGTGTGAACTCTCCGCCGGGGGGTGAAGCCAACAAGGAACCCTTCTTCGTTGGTTGAACTAATGAATTTTATGGCTCCATTAATTTTGGAACTTAATAATTTTTGTAAAAATAGTTAAATTGTCTGTTAAAAATCTGAAGACCAAACTAAATAAATAACTCCCATAATTGAGTTTTTAATTAACACGTTCATGCGTGGAATATCACACGTGAGGGTTGAGTTCCACAAAAAGGTAATAATTTAGAAAGGTGATGGCCTAGACTACCCCAAGCATCCATCACAACAACAGACCGCGCGAAAGTCACCTGTTATTGCTTATCCTACGTACTTGAGATGGACTAATTCAAAGTCGTATTGTTAACCTATTTACCTGGGATACATAGCTGAAATAAAACGCTGGAAAGGAATGTTTTAAATATGAAAATATAAAATGCAACTACCGAATGGGTAGTCGTTTTACAATTCCATTCATTGTACATGAAAGTGGATATTTATTTATGATCGTTGCCCTTATAAATTAAGTGTCCCCATAAAGGACAGCCCCTTTTACCAAAGCATAAACACATGTTAAGAAATGGCCATTTCCAAGATAAATGAAGCGTGATTTCAAACCCGCCAACAAAAATTAATTAGCAATTACCTTTTACATGAAATATATATATGCGAGTATAGATTAAAAATTAAAGTTATTGGTATAATGTCCCAAAGTTCATCTGTCTGTAATAATATAAACATAATGGCAAATGCGGTCCGCTACAATGTGTAGATGGCCCATTGATGCGGCAGAAAGTGAAGGAACTTGCGAAAAAACGATTCAAGATCACCCAATGACTGCTGCTCGATATTTTTAAATATTTTGCGTACGATATTTCCAATGTATTGACATTATAAAAATAGCAAAAAATCTTTTGTACAAGTCTTAGTTTTTTTGCGGCTGAAAATTTTTCCGCTGCACGCATCCATTTTTGGTGAAAATCGCCGTTTACGGAAAATTTTATAACTTCTTTACTATTACATCTATTATGCTCAAATAAAAATCAATCTCTTCTACATGAAGCGTTCTGCATTTGATTTTCAATGTTTTCGCTACATCTCTTGTACAAATGCATGAAATGGACTTTACGACATGTTTAATGATTTCTCTTAATTTCTGTTTCCAAGCTTAATTTTCTTAAGAATGGTTTAAGTCTCAAACTTCATACTGGTTATGCTTATGCAGGGTGATTCCCGACGAATAGTAAATATCCTAGGGGGTGGTAGTATGGACTATTTTGAGTAAAAAAGTCCATATGAACATATGTCCAATTCTCAATAATTACGGATATGTAGCTGTTTGGATGTTACCCATTAAAAGTATCATTAAACGAATTAAGGAAAGACAAATCACTTATTTATTGCATTTAGTTACAACAAAATAAAACAAAACAACAACAATTTAAAGTAAATGCTCAGAAATACCACCGCCGACTTCAATACTTCTAACTCTGTCGGCATAAGTGTGTGTAGCTCTTCTGAGTTTGCCTTGTTGTTCGTTTATGTGAGCAGCATTATTCATCATGCGAGCGAGCAATTCTTCTCTTGTGTTTACTCTTTTTTTGTATACTTCGCTTTTCATCCTACCCCATAAACAATAATCTAAAAGGCTAAGAGATGGCGACCTAGGTGGCCAATGAACACGACCATAGCGTCCGATCCAGCGTTCTGGAAATGTTTCATTTAGATGATCTGCCACTTGACGGCTAGAATGTGCAGAAACTCCGTCATGTTGGAAGTGCATGACCATCCTTGTAGCCAAAGGAACATCGTCTAATAACAATTGAAGCTGGTTTTGCAAACAGACTAGATAAATTGGGCTTGTAAGACGATTCGGTAATATCACAGGCCCTATCAAGTGATTGCCGATGACACCACACCACACATTTACCGAGAAGCGAGGTTGATAATTTATTTCAACAGTGGCATGAGGATTTTCTTCTGACCACCGATGTGAATTACGGCTATTATTGATACCGTCACGAGTGTAATTTGATTCATCAGTGAACAATATTGATGGAATTACTCGGCGATGAAGAATTACTCACCTACAAAATTCCAAGCGTCTGGCTTCATCTCCTGGGTGAAGGTGTTGTAGAAGAAAAGGGTACACGCCATGAAAATGTAATGTTCGCGATACTATTGCTTGTGGAACACCGATTCGTGTAGAAATTCTTCTGGCGCTTGTTGAAGGACTATGTTCTACTAACTGAAGAATGCCTTCTATTTTGTTCAAATTCTGTACATTTGCACGTTCATAAGCAATACAAGTGCTAGGAACTGTACCAGTCAAACGCAGTTTGTTGAACACATACGTGAACACCCTGCAAAAACGTCTAACGTATTCTGTTCTAGCGAAAAGAGCATTTCCACCACAAAATCCGTAAACAAACACCATATCGGCATATTCGGAATTCGTAAAGACGTGCGGCATTGTGAAAAACACTTGCGAACAATGTCACAATGTCACTTGTTTTAAAGTGCTGAATGCTTCTCGTCTGTTTCTGTACCCGATAATTTCAAACAGCTACATATCCGTAATTATTGGGAATTGGATATATGTTTATATGAACTATTTTACTCAAAATAGTCCATAGTATGGCCCTCTAAAATATTTACTATTCGTCGTGAATTACCCTGTATGTATTAGTCAGACTATTAATTTACTAATTTTGAAATCTGAGACTCTCGTCCTTTTTTTTCTATGGACCTCGAAAAACAGCCAAACTTTAAAATGCTTAAAGGCGTCATATCTCAAAAGGGACAAGTCTGCAAATTTTAATATTTTTACACAGCAATGGGACGAACTTGAGTAAAACTCTAAACTTGCAGACTTAAGTAATTTTACGGCAAAATGTAGGACAAAATAAGGGAATATTACGACTCTTTTTATTTTCGAACTTGTGAGCAAGGCTTGGTTTTACATCATCTTTAACATTTTATTATACAGGAAATATAATCAAGGGACCCATGTGGGGTTGCCCATCGGGCGCCTCCCCAGTTGGCGGATGGGGGAAAGCCTCTAAGACATGGGTGGTACCAGGGAAACGAAATACCCGGGGTGGACCAAAACTTGCAAAGAGCAACACGTCTGATTCCAGAGAAACGGTTACTCTGCAGCGTCTGCTCTCTAGGGTAGGAGCGGCTGATTATTAAACTCGTCAACCTCTTTAGCCAACGTGGCGTCTTATGGCTAACAACCCCCTAATTAAAATGGCGAATTTAAAAATAAAGGATCTAGTCCCCAGGTGGGTAAACCCAAGTCCCACCCCTCCAATGAAGGCCGCCTCAAGGAATCTGGGAGGGGCAAAAATTCGCTAATAAAACCAAACAAATTCGATCAACGAAAACAACAGCCGCAAAATATGATAATGAATATCGCAACATACAATGTACAATCTACGACAAAAGATGAGAAGCTGTGCGAGCTAGAAGAAGAAATAAAAAAACATTGACTGGGACGTAATAGGACTATCAGGAATTCAAAGAAGAGGAGAAAATGCCTAAAATTTGAATCAGGAAATATCCTATCCTATCCTTAAAGGAAGAGAAAACGAAAGTCTCGATGGGGTACGATTCTTATAGTTACAAAAAAACACAGAAACAAAATAAGATAATACATAGAACTATCAGAAAGAATCGCACTTGTACTTCTAGACATAAATAAAAACAACAATCTTAATATTATACAAGTCTAAGCCCCAACATCCAACCACCAAATCGAAGAAGTTGAACAGTTCTATGATAGCATAGCACAAGCAATAGACAACTACAAAAGTACTTGTACACTCATTATTGGTGATTTTAATGCCAAACTTGGAAATAAACTACAAGAAACAGAAAACAGGATAGGCAACTTCGTATACGGAACACGAAACGAAATGGACTATGTCTTTAGAAAACAAAAAAAATATTATTCAAGACGTTCTTCTTCTTCTGTGTATAGGCCAATGGCCTGTTAATTACCTACAACAGAGTAGGTTCTGTGAGCCCTCGTTGCACGTATGCCGGGCAGGAGGCTAACCTAACCCGTCGAACAGAGAAGAGAAGTTCCACTACAAGGTTTACGATTGCCAACGATGTTTGTATGACAACCGGGACCGACCGTTTTTCGTACCCTCCGAAGCACGAAGTTACAGACAGTAATCAATTCTTTCTCAGTGGGAAGTGACCACAGAATCGTGCGAGCAAAAATAGAAATAAAAACCTAGCAGTTAGGAAAACATTCAGACAAAACTACAAAAGAATAAACACAGACCTTCTGAAAAATAATAAAGAACAACACGAAAATCAGTTAAAAGATGCCAATACTCTAAAACTAAAAAGAACTAAACCTAGATGAGATGAATTCAGCATTAACTAAGGAATTACTAGAAGCAAGCTTAAAACTAGCAACAAGACAAAAACACAAAGAATCAAAAATCAGTAATAAATTCCAAGAAATGCTTAGAAAACGTCGAAAAATACTAAATGAGAACAAACAAACAAAACAAAACAAAAGAATATCTCAGAAAATACCAAGAAGAACGAATAATAAAAATAATAGGAGAAAACTGGAACTTAAAAAGTATGAAATCTCAAAGAGGGAAAACAAAAATTATTATGCTCAAAAACCAAGATGGAAGAACGAGACTTGAATAAAATATTACAGATAACAGAAGAATACTACACAAAACTTTATGGATCAAACAATACTCCTCCACCGAAATCGAAAGAGAATCTAGCCATTCATACATTCGGAATATATTCAAGGTGACGGGTCCCCTCTGGACTTGCATCACGCTCCTCCCGCTTTCCCCAACTATATTCGCTCCATCCATTTTCACTATTTGTGTTAATTGTATGAATGATCAACGTCGAATGGTTACCGAGCTTGATACCAACCTTAGGAATAACAGAAATTTTCCTGCTATCTCAAGGTTCGAACCGAGGACTTCGCATTGCAAGCCTAGCCCTCTTGCCACTGGGCTACTCGGGGTACCTATCAAAAAAAAAAATAACAAACATAAATTCAGAAGAAATGCCAGAAATTAACTAAGATGAAATAAATGAAGCTATAAAGAAGATAAAAAGAAACAAAGCCGCAGGGGAAGATAAGGTCTGGCTGAAATGCTTAAAGAAGGAGACAATAAAATAGTGTCCTATCTAAAGCTATTATTTAACAAATGCTTATTCGAGGGTGAGATACCAAAACAATGGAGAGACGTAAAGACGATCCTAATATATAAAATGGGTGACCCAGCAAAACTAGACAATTACAGGCCTATATCGCTCCTGTCGCAAATGTACAAAACGTTCATAAGAATAGTTAACAACAGACTAGCAAACAAATTTGATAATTATCAACCCGTCGAACAGGCAGGCTTTAGGAAAGGTAACCATCTACACACTCTAAAAATATTAATTGAAAAAACCTGAATATAACCTTCCCCCATACTTAGGATTGATAGATCATGAAAAGCCCTTCGACAGCATAGAACATGGGCTGTGAAAGAAGCACTCCTAACTGCAGAATAGATTCTCGATATCGCGACCTAATACATAACACATACCAAGATGCAACAATGACAGTGCAACTAGACTAAGAAGTGAAAACGGAACATATACCAATCAGTAGGGGAGTAAGGCAAAGTGATACCATTTGTCGACTTTGGGAAACCACATTATTACTGTAAATGGTATACAATGTAATTATTTTCGCAGTTGGTACCTATTCAACTTACAGCAACCAACAGCTTTAGTAAGATTTTAGAAGCCATATAAATGGCTTAAAATTTCAATTTTTGCTAACCAGAGAAACCTTACAGATATTTTCTTGCTCGAATTCGACAGCCTTAATTTACATCATAGCTCAAGGTGACAGCCAAGTGTTCATCTAGTCGGCCTAAATAGACCCCTAAGAGACCCTACGCGCAAACGTTTGCAGTGAGTTTACTTATTTTTCATAAACATTGTGCTCTAAAAGTTGCCTTGTTAATGTTACACAGATGATATATCGTTCTTGCAATGAATTAATCTATGTATAGTGTTGTAAAGGCTAACTTGACTTCATTCTTAAAATATATACATAATATAATTTATATTTATCTTAGATACCCAGACGATCGCATAGTGTATTTTAGGTAACCTAATAGCCTACATAAATACGGTATAACATGTGTAACGTAATTGACTTCAACACACCAAAGAATGTTTTTTGGTAAACTACGTCTATTAATTTAATTTAATTGTATAAAGAGGGCTGTATTAGATGTTTAATCTGAAGTTACAGCTATCTAAGTATTACAGAGCATTCTAGAGACTTACGAAATACAATTAAATTCAAGTACGTTGGTAGTTGTCCCGTATAAAGAGCATATTTTAAAAATTTGTTTACTATGCGGGTACCAATAATCTTTTTCCTGGATGTTGTCTTTTCTTTTCATAATGTTAAAAATGGCCATACAATCAAAATTGCTTTCGATCTCTTCTTATAAATAAAACCCTAAAACATCTACAACAGTAATACAAGAGTCTAACGTACTTCACCTACATCATCCTTGGCATTACATCGCTCTTCCGAGAAAATGAAACAGGAATATTATCGAAATGTACAGATTTAGGTAGGTATTCAATTTTAAATGTGCTCCCAAAATAAAATATTCTCGTAATTTATTCACATCTTCCCTGACAATGTCAGATTAAACTCGGATTACAATTGTAGCTCCACCGTTTAAAATAATGCATTATAAAAAAGGTTGCGGGTAACGCAGCTCCTCCAGATAAGGTGAAAACTGAAAAGGTTTTTAGGGACTAAAAGCCCTTCTATGCATATTTTAAGGCAGTTACCGAAAATCTGAATGCAAAGTTCTAATTACTGAAAGTTTTTGTTCTTAACGTGACGTAATGGCTGTACCATTAACATTTACACGTTTTCTTCGGGGAAATTGCGAAGCGGAAACACTGCTTTAAGGTATAATGTAATATTGCTCAGCACGCCTAGGAGAATATCAATAATACACCGCTTATGTTTGTTCTAGGTAGTGGAGTTTAAGGTCCTTTTTTGTAATTAATCTTTTATGCTAACCTACTGCTGCGAAAACAGAGAAAGCCTAGATAAAAGTTCGATTGTTCGGATTTGCCTCGTAATAAATTAATTTCCCAACGCCTGTTAACGGTTAATTAATTTTATCGCCTACACAATGGTGTGTAAAAAGTGGACCTGTCCAATATTTTGATTTGAACTAATCGTACGGGAGTTCCACTATTAAGCACGACTTACAAGCTATTTTTAACTAAACTAGCGTTTCGCAAACCTTGTTTACATACAGAAGACAAAGCCTTATAAATTGTCACTTTGTTATTGTTAACGGGATAATGTCAAGGATTACAATTAGTTCAAACTTAGTTTTGCATGAGACTTGGTTTAATGGTATTTCTAAAAACACCTAGATGTGGTACCTGCTTGTAACCGACTCAGCTGGTTACGTGTCGCAACCTTGATAAAGAAAAGTTGTAATTAGTGGATATTCAAAGAAACCCGCATTACTAATAGCAGTGCAGCATTTTACATCCGGTTGTAATAGTACGATTACTAGCAATACTGTCATCGCACTATTGTTAAAGTTATTCATTCGTGAATAATGCCTCTATAATTCTAATGCTTTTATCACCACGATTCGAAAATCTTAAAATGAATAAGCAGTTTCCCAAGACGCCAACGAAACCTTGGATTGTCTTGCATTTTTTTTTAGAAAGAATACATACGGCTGTGATTAATATTAATATATGCTTCTCGTATTTGGGACGTTGCTAAGTTTAGTTTTTCCTCCTAATATTTCCCATATACGTTTTTACTGTATTATTGAGTAACAGAAACGAAAGCATTCTAACGGAAACATTCATTGTTTTTTAAAAATGCCTGTCCAGCTCCTAGTTTGAAACAATAATACATTATTTTAAATCCTAGACCGGAAGCGGAAATTATACTTGTGGTTGTTTTAATTTAAAATGAAAGTGTTTCAGTGTGTCAATTTACCCAAAATCCAAAAATTCAGTTGATGTGAACTTTAACTTATTGAACAGCCCCAGAGAATTATAATTTGTGACATATATTTTTGGAAATCAAAGAAACCGTTTTAAACCGCTGTCTCATTTACTTACATCTTTGAGTGCTTTGTCGCTTATAAGACGTAACGCCCTTCTCTCTTGTGCATGAGCTGCGCCTTTTATATTATCACAGACATAGAGGACCTACAGCTTAAAGTAAGCTCCGAATCACTTAAAATATAAACACTTCTACTCCACAGAAGAGTTACTAGAACACCTCGTTAAAAATCCGATGGTTCGGTACTGGGAATTGAACTCCAGCCTTCATCGTATAGGTCTAACGCGGTGGTCTTAGCCCACGACCACCTACCATCTTATAAAAAATTATATCGGGGTATAAAATTCATATGTTTTTATTCGTAAATACACAATGACAAATAGTTGTGTGAAGAAAGATTAATAGTTCGCACTTCATTTTAGTTTATGGTTAATGGTCGTTTGAGAACAATTTTTTGGTTTGAAACTCCCTAATACAACAAAAAATTTTTTTCGTTGTGGAGACAAATCTGAACGTTGTTTAACGTCACGGTCTTGGCAACATCATGCCTATGATTCAAAAATTTTTACTATCCCATATTATGACTAATGAAAGTATTGATTTCATGAATAAGTAGAATATGAGGCTGTAACGAAAATGTTCGCTTTGTAGTTCTATAGACCAAAGAGTTGATTTTGGATATATAAACAAACTCCCTGTGTCATTTTTTTCTCAAAAGCATATCTCAAATTACAGAATTGATATGTAATGAAGAGACTTAACACAAATAGAATGGTTTTTGGTCAAATTTTATAGCTCCCAAAATGAGACCGGTATGCTTTTTGAAAATTCCATAATAAGGCCTGCTTACTCAGAAACCGTTTATCAGATAGACTTTAAGATATTTCTGTACCAAAACTACACTATTTGCAAAAAATATATTTTCAAAACGTTCTAAGCGTTGTGGTTAAATGTCATGAAGACCTACAAAATTAATTGTTACTTTTAAAGGTCAGGTTCTGTGACCTAGAATTTTTGATTATTCTGACTTTACTCTATTACTTACATTAAAATCATTGCATGAATACAACATTCAATGAAACTTAACAACTGATAAGTTCTAAAGTTTTTGAAAACAGCTCCGAAGATTTTGATAAAATGTTATTATCCGATAAAGGGCTCATAGAACTTTAAAACTGGATGTTCACTGAAGAAGCTGTGACGGTCGTCTGTTTTCTCGCATTTCAATTTGTTATGCTCTTTTAAAATTTGCCGCTCGATATGAGTTAATTCCGTAATTTGTTTGCTGCTTCGTAAGAATTAATAACGTTATTTTAATTGCAGTCTTATTTTGGGTTACCGTTTCGCTATGTTGTGTTTTTCTAAGATTGTGTGTTGTTAACAGTTTCGTTAGTATTTTGTTCCTTCAGAAATAATTTATGGTCAAATTAGTCCCAGAATTGTTCAAGGTTTTTTTCTTTGTAAGATATTTTTCGCCGTTCAGACGGGATTTCTAGGAATGCCTTTGTTAAACAGTGCTAGTATTCAGGAATTGTTTTTCGGTTTCTCCCGAAGGTCACATGTGTTAATTTTCCTTCTAGAACAAAAATAGGCTTAGGTGGTGTTTTTTGGAAACGCAGGAACAAAAGTCAGTAGGCAACAAGCTTGGGTCCGAGACCAACGTTCAACTAGAGCGGGTTTTTTTCGCGGCACCTGTTAAATTAAGTATCGTACTGAATATTGCTTTAGGCAATTAGTATCATTTCGACAAAGTTGATTCGGATCTATATTAGTTTTAACAGTGTAGCCTGATTACAGAACAATCAATTGTGATTGTTTTCTTCTTCGATTCATTCGGATAAAAGCGTTTGAACCTGTGAAAAGGTAAGTGTTGGGAAAAATACCCCTTTCTCGACTGTACCTGCATCTGGAAATCAACCCTCCCGGAATTGTGCCTGCCTCCACCGGAAGTTAAGGTAAAAACAGACTAATTTTTGTGTGTGGTGAAAAGAAACTTGCGCGCGACTTGCAAAATTTGACCTAATTAAACTTTATTTTGTTGGGCCAAAAAGCGACCTTCAGTCGCAAATCGTTTTTTTTATTTGCACTAATATTTGTAAAAATTAATTTCGGTTATATTGTATGATTCCTGTATACTCGACGCCACTGACCACCCAGAATTATTAAAAGATTTTAAATACAGTTGGCTATGGGCGGCGAGTTCCCCCTTTCTTGAACTTTCAAAGTACTCTGTTGTAATCTAAAATTATAAAATCACTTTTGCCTGTCATTTTTGTTGTACTGTCGTTTCCAATAATTTCATTATATGTGTTTTAAAATTTACTGCCTCTCTTAGTTTTGTGTACTCTGTATTTGTTTGTGTAAGAATTTTGCAAGCTCCAAATATATGACAGGAGGCACGATAAAGGTAAGGCCCATTCCCGTAAGCTGTTCGCTTCTCGGCCTTCCACGAGGACCTACAATCAGCTGGATTTGGAAGGTGGCGCCCACTTATTTTGACTCGCCCTGTACACAACTAAAGATTTTCTCCCATAAGCGATTTTTACGAACTCCCCCTACTCCTCTGAGCTAAGCTGTAGGCCCTTTTTCCATCTATCTGGTTACGGGTCGTCGGAAAAGCTCGTTTGGCCCGTAACAAATTAGAATTTAAATGTTCTTTAGATTTATATCAGTACTTTAATATTCCTAAATAGTGCATCCTACCAAGGGCGTATCCAGCTAAAACGGAAGGGGGGCGAGGATTAGTTGCAAATGTTCTAACTACAGCTTCCATTAATTGTTCCTTGTTTGCGAAACCCAATGACGATGAATGCTTAGCATGGCTAACCCATTTAACATATTTTCACCAATAGTGCTTCTAAGCTATGTTTTAATTCGGGTGTGAACGCGGCATAACATTTCACAACAACAATCTTTGCTGTCGTAAAAATTGCACACACTTGTGACCCTTGTGTGAATGTAACTTCACTGTACCGACTCTAACCGAAATGCCCGCGTTCTTATATATATATACGAGGTAAATAGCTTCCGGAATATTCTCGTTGTTGATGCGTCGTGAAATGAGACGAGATTATTCTAGAAAGCTCCTTGTTGCCATGAATTAACTATACATCCATCTGTGAGAAGTCGTAAGAACTACAACCTGTACGTCTATAATACACGTACAGATTGTAGTTCTTATGACTTTTAACAGATGGAGCTTGGGTCTCTATTTCCTAATTAGTTTCTTTCAAAATGTTGGCATACCAACAAGCAACCTATTAATCAATTTTTCAGAAATTTGTTGTTTATATTTTTTCAGTTTTATTTTAAATATTTTCCACCTTGGAAGAGGGAACAGCTGCCCCCCTTTTGCCCCTCTCCTCCCTGGATACGCCCTTGCATTCTACGCCACCTTTCCGATATCGCGAAAGTTGTTACTGATTTCAAGCGGTCTGGTTGCTAGGCACAGCTTAGAAACGGACAGGAATAGATTGCGAAGAAATGGATCCAAAAGAAGTGTCGTTTTCTGCAAAACGAGACTCTTGAGAGATCACTGGTAGCGTACCGACGTGTCGTTCTTGGTAGAATTTGGACGACGTCCAAGTTGTCCTTGTGAAATTACCAGTAGTCGGAACGATACTTTATAAAAGTCTCGCGATGACGATACCGATACTTTATCAAAACGAAAATATATCGCGATATCGATACTCGATACTGTTTTAGGAAAATATCGCGATACCGATAGTCGATACTTAAAAAAGTATCGCTATACTTTTAGCGATATGTTTCCTTTGGGGAATTGAGAGTAAACAATAAAATGTATTTTAATTAAACACTTTAATTTTTAAGCAAACGCTTAATAGTTAATAATATTATTAAATGCAACTATGATAAAATTAAAGTTACAGATAAGTTTTATTCGCTTTTAACAGTAGCTGCATTTTGAAATTATTATCCGTCAGTCCATGTCCAAGCTTGACGGTAAGATACAGTATTAAGTATTGTTGCTGTTGCTCTCTATGTAGGAAGGAAAACAGTATCAGGATTTTACATTTTACCCAATATTTACATTCCTACGTAGTACACCTTAACGTGTTTACAGGTTCAGGAACTGAAATTACCTAAACTATCTTCAGTTTGATTATCTGGAATGTTCAAGCAAGAGTATCGCTAAAGTATCGCAAATCCGCGATAATCGATAATTCGAAAACTTAACGCGATACCGATACTCGATACTTTTTTTAAATGTATCGCAATGCGATAATCGATATTCAAAAATACTCGCGATACTAATATCGAGATACTTTCGAACACTGGAAATTAATGTTTACTTTTCTTGTAAATTGTGTTTGTGTTGAACTCAGACTATACTGATTACGCAGTTCTTTTTTAATCTTACCATAAACATCGTAGCCGGTTGCGGTTTGAACGTTGTTGGCATAAATATGTACCAAACTTTTTTTTATTTTATAATATATTTATAACCATTACTTGATATTCTATGACTTGTTTATTTGAATACTATCCTTCTTGTGTGTGTTTTGTCAGCGGTTTTGAGACAAGGAAGAAGCGCAACAAAGTAGGTTCACCTCCTGTAAGCTGTCTGTCCGTGGCCCTTTCTACGTATAGCTGCGACTTGAAAGTGTGGCACCCACTTATTTTGACATATCCCGTGTATCGTACCAATAAGACTTTCTTGGGTTACACGTGTTTCACGAACCCTGCCTTCAACCTGCGCTAGCCTAGTGCCTTCTTCATTGGTTTTGTGGCTGCCTGACGAAAGCGTCGTGTGCCCGTAACAAAGCTTGTCTCTGAGCCGTTTATCTTCTTCTTCTTATTCTTCTTCCTCTGTATATAGGCCAATGTCCTGTTAATTACCTACAATGGAGTAGCCGTTTATGAATTTCTGAAAACTGAACTTAAGTTATCTGGTATGTACTGTTTTTACAATAAAATATGCAAATTACATATTCTAAAGGTATTGTACCTCAAATTTAGAATACATAATAAAAACTATAGCTATATATTTAAAAATAAATGTTGATATCACTTCCGGTTATAGCAAACGTGATACGAACTTATTCTAACTGTAATCGCACCCGGCGCCCTAACCTAACTTCAAATTACAAAAGTAGTGGTTTACGTTTAAAATTGTTTACTGGCATGAGATAGATAAACCTAAAATATTTATAGCAACTGTCAATACACTAATAAGTAGTTCTGTTTTTATGGACGTCGGTTTTAAGTATTCGATATTAACTACGAATGAAAATGTTTGTATACTTGCAGGAAGAAATGAAAAAATATTATTGTACCCATATAAAGTATAAGTATGAAATATATACAGGGTGTTTTCAAAACATGGTGTCAAATTTCTACAGCTTGCTGGAGGCGTCAAAGATGTGAAAAAAGTTCTAATAAGCATATATCCGAAAATACTTAATATAACAGTTATAAGGAAAATGCTAACAAATCACAACCGCATATTCGAAATTTCTTACTTTTGTAAGAATATAGACCTCTTTTCGTGGGATTAATGCTTGTCTTACTTTTCAAATACTTTTCAAATGTTTAGGACATTTGTAAATGTATCTGAAATACCCTATCAGAGCTTGCGCTCAGTTTCTGCCATTTCTTAATACATGACATTATTCACGTAGTTCCATAAATAAAAAACGAGCGGGGTTAAAGCGGGTGACCTGGGAGGCCATGCAATTGATCGATCGAATCTCGTAACGGTAAACTTTAATAATATCAATAGTGTAAATATTGAAGCAAATTTGTATCATGAAGGTTAATTGTGTTATTTACCTCATATCATCCTTTCGCATAGCACACCTACATACTTATTTATCCTTTTCTATCCTTATTTCTCTCACTAGGCCGCGCAGCTTCTCATACTCCTTCGCTCGCACCGACGTGCTTATCGAAAATCAATTACTGTTGGGCCCACTAAAATAAATTATTATTAAATTATTCATCAAAAGCAAGTGCTTTTGTTATGAAAAACCGGATATGTATGGCATTTAGCCTAAAAATTAAAAATGAAAGCTATATCTGACCACATTTAGAACATTTGTGAAATCAATATTTAATTACGCACGCAGAGGCGCCATCAGGAAAACAATGTTTTTATCAGGATAGTCCGTAATATAATATTGCCGCGACGATTCGATTCGAAATTCCTGGAATGTCATTTAGATTTATTACCGAATTACCATTTAAGGGTGGAAATTAAACTCGCTTTAAAGTTTAAATGGGGAATATGTTGAATCAGCAGAAGAAGTGATTACATGAGTTGAATTTCAAAACAGAAATTTTATTGTTGTTTTATTATGCTGACATTTAACTTTAAATAAGCACAAGGTTACCTATGTTCTTAGCAGATTTTATTGCATTTTTGAAATATTATAAATACATACATAACGTCAATTTTATCCACCCACAAGAGTCTGTTTAATTTTTGCCGAAAATTCGAATGGATTCTAATTTTTGGGTATCTGGACGTTTCAACACACGTGTTGAAAGACAACATTTGCTATCAGCTTGTATTCCAGATTAGAAATGTATATTCCTGAATATGTTAGAATGGAGTATTGTTGAGATTTATAACGCCAACTGTAATCCGCCCATAATCATATGTTTAATTGTTGACGTAAATTACATTAGCAATGGAATTCGAATTTTTTGATATCTGGACGTTTCAACACACGTGTTGGAAGACAACATTTGCTATCAGCTTGTATTCCAGATTAGAAATGTATATTCCTGATTATGTTAGAATGGAGTATTGTTGAGATTTATAACGCCAACTGTAATCCGCCCATAATCATATGTTTAATTGTTGACGTAAATTACATTAGCAATGGAATTCGAATTTTTTGATATCTGGACGTTTCAACACACGTGTTGGAAGACAACATTTGCTATCAGCTTGTATTCCAGATTAGAAATGTATATTCCTGATTATGTTAGAATGGAGTATTGTTGAGATTTATAACGCCAACTGTAATCCGCCCATAATCATATGTTTAATTGTTGACGTAAATTACATTAGCAATGGAATTCGAATTTTTTGATATCTGGACGTTTCAACACACGTGTTGGAAGACAACATTTGCTATCACCTTGTATTCCAGATTAGAAATGTATAATCCTAATCATGTTAGAATAGAACATTCTTTCAAATTTTTAACGCCAATTATAAACCACCCACAAGACTACGTTTTATTTTTGACGAAAATTAAATTGGTGATTGGATTCGAATTGTTTGGTATATGCACGTTCAACGTGCGTATTGGCAGACAGCATTTGCTATCAGCTTGTGTTCCAGATTAGATGTATATTCCTGATCACGTTAGAATACAATATTCTTCCAGATTTTTTAAATTGATTTTTAGTGATTCTATATTTCAATCCGAATTTTAATTCAATATTGAATTGAAACAATATGAGGGTCAAGGCTGTGCATTTCTTGTCAGAAAACCTTTGAATCCTACTATTTAATTGGATTTCAATGTTTGAATTCCAATTGCAACAAAATACATTACGTTGCTTTTGCGTTTTTTAAATCTAGTTTTTTGCGAGTTGTATTTTAGATGTTATATTCTGATCTGAATTTAAATAAGTTATTCATCTAGATTTTGCATGTCTGAAAATCTGAAACGGAATTATATCCATTCAAATTTTGCATTTTTTGAGATGAAGATCTTTTTTTTTATTTATTAGTTTTAAGTGCCCTAACTTAATGGTTTTTGGCACTATCACTAAAAGTATACATACTATCTAGATACGTTACGTTATGAAATTATAATTTGGACATTAAGCCCGTTCGTTTAAGGAAACTTATTAGGTTCCTAACATCTTCTGCACTGTTCTTCATAACGCTGGTGAGAGAATTTCCAATATTATTATTTCTTCGTTCCGTATGGTATTTTCTGCAATTACATATTACATGGTGGACTGTCACTGTTGTATTGCATGCGTCACATATGGGTTGGGGTTCCTTTTTTAAAAGGTACTCATGTGTTAATTTTGTGTGCCCTATTCGTAATCGGGTCATCACAACTTTCTCTCGTTTACTTAACTGTATTTTCGTTGTCCACGTGTTGGTATCTTCTTTCAATGTTCTCAATTTGTTGTCCCTGGTATTTGCCCATTCATAGTTCCATTTTTGTCTTATTGCCAATTTTAAAAATGTTTTGACATCGCTCTTTAGTGACCTCCCTTCGCCTGCCTCTGATTTAGTGGTTGCCCGTTTTGCGTTGGTATCAACAGCTTCATTACCTTTTATTCCGGAATGGGATGGTATCCATACGAAATTTACCATTTTGTTTTCGTGCTTGATGTTTAGAAGCATCCCCTGTATATCTTGCACTAGTGGATTTTTACTGTACAATTGGGATATTGATAACAAAGCACTTTCCGAGTCAACTAAGATTACGAAATTGTCCCTTTCACGCCTTTGCACAAAATTAAGCCCTCTGCTTATTGCGTACAGTTCGGCTGTATGTATTGAACTAAGATCATTTAGTTTAAATTCACCGTGTTCGTTTCCACAAACAAACGCACAGCCTACATTGGTATTCATTTTAGAGCCGTCGCGTCGGTGTAAATTGGTTGATGATTGGGATACTGATCGAGGATGGCATTAACTTCATTTACGTACAAGGAGGTTATGATAGGTTCTTTAAGAAATTTCTTTAAATCGAAATTTATATTCGGTATAGGTATTTTCCACGGTGGTATAACAGTTGTATAAGGAAAGAAGTTGTTGAATGGAATGGTTATGCTTTTTCTAATTAGTTTGGATTTTATGGTATATGGTGGAGAAATTGTTAGTGTACGGTTTGCAAAAAGGTTTATATATGATGGCTGGGTGACGTCCGTGTAGTTAAGATGTTTAGTATTTGTTGCTACAGTTAGAGTATAATGGAGTAAACTTTGTTGTCTTCTATACTTAGGAGGAAGTTGGCCTGTTTCACTATATAAACTCAGAACTCTAAGAACATTCATGTAGTCCAATCTTGCTCGGAAAAGGCAGTCAAACATAGTTGTTAGTATTTTTTTTGTTAGTGCCCCATTCATGGTGTGAAACCACTTTCATTAAATCGAGGGGTTTTTGACACTTTTCTTTTAATTGTTTTATGTGCGGGATCCACTTTAACTTTTCATCGAAGATAACGCCAAGATATTTTGCCCTTTTAGTAAACTCGATTTGTTGATTATATATGGTTAGGACCGGTATCGTTGGATTTCGTTTTCTCGTGTTTTTTCGGTTGAAAATTTTAGTCCATTCTTATAGCTCTTTTACTTCCAGATATATACCACATTGTACATTTTCAAATTGACACACAGTATAACGACTTTATGGATTCGTAACTTTCAGAAGTTTTATTTAAATATATTGATTGTATAATGCACATTAATATATTCATTTTTCACACGTGTAGCATTACAACTTACATATCGAATTTCTACAGATGTTTGTTTATTGCAAGTTGATTTTAAATAATAGCATTTGTATATTAAACCTAGGTAAAGTTATACAGAAAACAGTTGCAAATTTAGGGAGAGAGCAAATAAGAGAGGGTGGGCTCAAATTATCCAACTTACACAGCAACGTTTTATTTTTCAGTTAATGATTATTTGAAGTGAATTTTAAGTAAGTGTTAATAGGGGAGTGTGGCGTTGTTAACCCATTCCCTCCTACCGAAAACCTAAACTATTCAACTTACATATTTAGCAACATTTTAGTTTCAAATATTTGATTATACAAAGTGAACTGTAAATATTGACACATATATCTTAAGTGTAGATGATGTTTTAAAGAAAACTGTTGCTAATATAAGCGTAAATGGGAGAGGGTGGCTCCTGCCGGAAACCTAAACTATCCAACTTACATAACATTTTATTTTTCAGTTATTTGATTAACAGAAGTTAATTGTAAGTACCATCATTTGAATATAAAATGCTGATAAGCATAATGGAGAAAAAAAATTGATTATATGGGCGGAAATGCAGTCGGGATATTCTTTACTTTCCCTATAATCCTAAACTATCTCCCCAAGCACGATATCCAGCTTACATGATGTTTAAATATTAATATTTGTATATTAAACTCAAATTAAGTTATAAAGGACAATAATTGTTAATATACTTATGTGCAAATAGGGGAGGGTGACTTATTCTGTTACTTTTCCCTACCTAAAGCTAAACTAAATCTATAGCACTTACATAGTAACATTTTATTTTTCGGTTATTTGATTATTCAAGTGAATTTTTAATAATATCACTTGTATATTAGTAAATCCAGATAATGTTGATAGAGCAAAATAATTCATAATATAGACGCAAATGGAAGGAGGACATTTTTCCCCCAAAACCTAGACGATGCTTCCAGATCCAGATTACATAGCAAAAAACAATATTTTACATTCATTTGCTTATTCGTAATGATATTTAAATAATAAAATTGGCCTATTAAACTCAAGTTAAGTTATAAAGAACAATAATTATTAATATAAGTGCTAATAAGGGAGTGTGGCCTTATTATCCCATTCCCTCCTGCCGAGAGCCTAAACTATTCAACTTACATATTTAGTTTTAAATATTTGATTATTCGAAATGAACTGTAAATAATAGCACTTGCATATTAAGTGGAGAAAAAGTTCTAGAGAAAACCGTTCCTAATATTCCAATTAAGCGAGGGTGATTTATTTTGTTACTTCCCCCTAGCTATAGCCCAGCCTATCCAACTTACGCAGCAACATTTTATTTTTTAGATATTTGATTATTCGAAGTTAATTTTAAACAATAGCTCTTGCATATTAAATCCAACTAATGGTACTTAATGGAGAAAAATAATTGCAAATATAGACACAAAGGGAAGCGGGATATTCTTCCCCCAAAATCTAAACTATTCTCCCGAACATAATATTCAACTCACATGGCAAAATTTTATTTTACATTAATTGGTGTATTCGCAATGGACTTATATGGAAATAATAAAATTTGTATATCAATCCCAGATTAAGTTATAAAGAACAATAATTGCTAATATAAGTGCAAATAGGGGAGGGTACTTTATTCTGCTGATTCCTCCTATGTAAAGCCTAAACTGTAGAACTTACAGAACAAAATTTTATTTTACAGTTATAAGCTTATTCCAAGCGGATTTTAAATACTAGCGCTTATATATTAAATGCACATATTCTTTTAGTGAAAAAATTCATTGTCAATATAGGCATCAATGGAGAGGGGAAAGGTATTCGTTCCCTAAAATCTAAGCTATACCCCCAAACATCCTGCTTACCAAGTAAAATTCTATTTTACATTTTCTTGCTGATTCGAAATAATAAAATACTAATATTTTGGTTTTAAATTTAGCTACCGTTATAAAGGAAAATAATTGCTAGTATAGGCGCAAATAAAGTGTCGCTCCCCCCTAAACCTAAACGATTGCTTTAAACATAATATTACATAGTAACATTTTATTTTGCAGTTTCTTATTTATTTAAAGCGAGTTTTAAATAATAGTAGTTGCAGGTTAAATCCAGATAATCTTATGGAGTAAATAATTGCTAATTCACACAACAATGGAGAGAGGGAGGGTATTTTTTTCTACACAATCTAGGCTATTCTCTCAAACATAGTATCCAGTTTACACAGAAGAATTCTATTTTACATATTTTTGCTTAGTCGAAATTGGTTTAGTTAATAAAATTTGTTCAGATAATGTCATACAGAAAATTAACTGCTAATATAGGCGTAAATAGGGGCCTCCGTTCACATAATCCAAACTATCGCCTTAAATATAATATTACACAGCAAACCTTAATTGTACAGTTTATTATATATTCGAAGTGAGGTTTGCATAATAGTACTTGCATATTAAACTCAAATAATTTTATGGAGAATGATAATTTCTAATTCAGGCACCAATGGAGGGGGTATTATTGTCCCAAAATATAAGCTATCCCCCAAACATAGTATCCAGCCTACACAATAACGGGGGCTCGTATTGTTCCTCCAAAATCTAAACTATCCCTCCAATCATAATACACAGCTTATATAATAAAATGTTATGTTACATGATTTTGCTTATTCGAAATAGCCTTCAAATCTAAATAAATGGATGTTAAACTGAGATAGTTATAAAGAAAAATAATTGCTAATATAGGCGCAAATAGGGGGCTTCCCTCCCCGAAACCTTAAAAGTCGTTTGAAACATAATATTACATAGCTATTTTTTTTATTCGAAGTGTATTTTGAATAATAGCACTTGCATATGGCACACAAAGCATCTAACAAGAAAATACAATTTTTAAGAGAGGCGCCAATGGAAGAGGGGCTGTTGTTCTGAACTATCCCCCAAATAAAATATCCAACTTACGTAGCCAAATTTTACATTAATTTACTTAGACATAATGGACTGTAAATATCACCTCATGTATTACATAGCAAAATGTTATTTTGCAGCTATTTCTTCTTTCAAAAAAGACGTTAAATAATAACATTTGCACCCAGGTAAAGTTATATAGAAAATGGTTGGTAATAATAGCGCAAATAGGGGACAGTTATTCTGCTTCTTCGCCCTACCTAAAGTCTAAACTATCCAGCTTAAGATTTACATAATTGTAGTTTATAGCTGTACACTTACTTGAAGTGAATTTTAACAACTTGAGCGTGCATAATAAATCCATATGAACATAATTCCTAATGTAGGCACCAATGGTGAAGGGGAGGGTATACTTTTTCCAAAATCTGAGCTATCCCTCCATATATAGTAGGTACCAAGTTTTTTCAGCAAAATCCTATTTGCAGCTTTTTGCTTATTAGAAATTTTGCGTATCAAACTCAGATAATGTTATAAAAAAAAATAATTTTAATATAAGTGCAAATAGGAGGCCTCTCCGCCAAAACTAAAATTATCGCCTTAAATATAATATTATACAGCAAAATTTCATTTTGCAGCTATTTGCTTAGTCAAAGCGGATATTAAATAATAGCACTATCGGCTGGGGTGACCGCATTTCACTTAGCTAAGTTTATGGTGTATGTTGTATGAATGGATAGTATGTAAGGGACGCCCGCACGCCCCTGAAGTAATACGAAAGCGGTTCCGGGGGGGGGGTAGTATGCACGAATGCAATAAAAAAAGCTTACGTAGTAAACTTTTATTTTATAAATATTTGTTTATTAAAAGTGAATTTTGAATAACAGCACTAGAATATGAATCCCAAATGATCTTATAGAAAAAAATTGTTCATATAGGCTCCTCATATGGGTGGAGAGGGAGTTATTCTTTCCCAAAAATCGGAATTATCTTTCCTCGCATAATATTCAGCTTACAAAGGAAATTTGACAGTTATTTTCTGCTTGACTTAGGGCATATTCCTGCACTAAAACCTAAACGACAGCCCTAAATATAATATTTTACTTGCAAACCAGCTTTTATTTTACAGCCATTTGTTTATTCGAAACGGATTTAAACAACAACATTTCGTTTAAGTGTCAGAGAAAAATAAATGCATAAGTGTCAAATTTATAATTTTAATTTGGATTTTTGTAAAATGATATTTCCATAACTTTTCGTTTTAAAATGTCTACTCACTATAAATACTATACGAACTTACTAATGTTCAAGTCACTAATTCGATCAATTAGTATATCAATATTTTTCTAATAATTTGTAATAAACTATGTATTAGGAGGTCCATTAATTGTTTGCAGATTGCAGATTTGTTCTCTCCTCTTTTCATTGTCAAAATTACAGTTTAGTTAAATATAAGTAAAATTACACACAGATTAAACAATATGGAAAATAATGCTTTGTTATACAGTTATTGCGATTGAATAATACAAAATAAATAATGTCAAACATGTTTTCAGTGAAAATGTTTGCATCGAACGTGAGGAAACTACCGATGATGAAGATGACGACGTGCAATCGAAACCAAACAACACGGAAGTAGATAAAGCACCTAATTTCTTCTCCACCTCAATCAGCCTCTCTAATTGTCAGCAGACTGCATCAAAATATGAATGTGTTACGAAGTACGTATACATATCCTAGGAACTAACGAAAATTCTTAACATAAATAATGCTTGTTTAGGATTAACAATCATGGCGTTGTTAAAACATTTGTTGTTCGCTACAAATGTTGTTATGGATTCGCTCGCACAGAGAGTTCTCCTGGATGTACCAAAAAATTAAACTTGCTGCCTCTTCTGCAAACCATTGAAGACGTTGGAGGAAAAGAATTTAGAAATTTGATTCGAACTACAGTACTTGACGACAAGTTTAAAAAGGAAAATCTTACAGTATTCGTTCCCACTGACGCAACTTTGACCGAGTTTACTGAAAAAATGGTAGAACTAGTAAGTTGACTTTAATTCCTTAAAGCACCGCTTTAATTTATTGCAATTAACTTCTGTAGAATCAAGTGGATTTGAATGTTGCTGCGTCACGAAGACGCCGTCAAGTCAAAAACCCCGTGTCCTCTAAAGACTTGATCCTTAATCACGTTGTTCCTGGTTTTGTTGATATATCTGAACTGATTAACGAGGAAATTATCTACAGGTATTGAATAAGAATTTTCGGTTTTATTGAACTCAATTAAATTAATGTTTATGTAGTGATAACAACAATTCCATTCGCTTCAACATTTATCCCACGAGGAATTACGGCAAGATGGTGACAGCGAATTGCGCTCGTGTCCGAAAGGAAGATAATTTAGCAACAAATGGTATCGTTTATGTCACTGAAGGTGTTTTAAATCCAATTGGGCAAAGCGTGCTTGAGATCATAGCAGAACACCCCCAGTTGTCGAGTTTGCATAAAGGTAGGTGGGCACATTTTTATGTTGCTGACAAGTTATATTTCTTTGTGTTGTGCAGCTCTACAAAGCAGTGATTTGGTGAAGAACTTTAAACCAAATGGTCATTACACAGTTTTTGCTCCTACTGATGAAGCATTTAACAAATTGACCGAATCTAGTAAACAGAAGCTTCTCAAAGGTGACGCATGTGCTGGCTGTAAGTAGTTCTGAATTTCTTAAGGTTCATATTTATTTGTAATACTTTTTCAGCTATTTTGAAACACCACATTGTTGCCCACACCGTCTGTTCTTGCGCTATCATTGGAAATGCAACCACCCATAATGTTGATGGTGAAATCCTCAATATGCAAAGAACAGATGATGATCAATTGATTTTCGAAAATTCAGCGAAGTTTGTCAAATCCGATATTGTTGGTACTAATGGTGTTGTGCATTTAATTGATCTTGTTGTTATACCAGATTCAGGTATATTAAGCATGCCTTTTTTTTTGCTACAATTATATTCATCTATCATTTTTCTTTTCAGCACTCTACATTAGTCAAGCATTAAAAAGCGAGAATTTTACCAAATTCCAAAATCTACTTGACCAAGCAGGATTAGCCGAAGAAATTGATTCCTTGAAGAACGTAACCATGTTTGCTCCTTCAGATGAAGCTTTTGAACATCCTGATGCCGTAAAGTTGTTAGAGGAGATTAAAGACGATAAGGAGAAGCTTAAAGCAGTTGTGATGTATCACACTGTTCAAGGAAAACTTGAATCTTGTGACATGAATAATAACGTCATGCTTAAAACAAATGATAATGGAAATTCTTTAAGGCTTAATTTGTATTCTACGGTAGGTGTTTTTAACATATTGGAATTATGTATGGTGTTTCTACTATCTTGGGATTGCAAGAATTGGCTCTAGTTACCAAATTTTATATACAGCCACAATGCTTAAATGAATATTTTAAAAATTCTTTTGGTTTTAGCTCCCAGTATTCACTAATATTATAAATCGCGCCACTGTAAACTGTGCCCGGCTCACTGGTTATGATGAAAAATCTTGTGGATCCGTCATCCATGAAGTCAGCAGAGTTCTTGCTCCTCCTTCAAAGAACTTAATCGATTTATTGAATGGCGATGAAAATTACAGTACTCTAAGTGAACTATTGAAAGGTACCGACCTTGAATCCATCTTGAAGGATAGCACCCAATCCCTAACCTTCTTAGCACCATCAAATGATGCTTTTGCTAAAATAGAACCTGAAGTACTGAAGAATCTGAAGGAAGATAAAAATAGGGCTAGCCTTCTTTTGAAGAATCACATTTTGACAGGTGAGCTATATAATAATTTGAGGGTTCTATTGTTTTGTTTAGGACGTAATAATTGAAAGAAGAAGATACAAAACATACATTCCAAGAATACGAAAGCAAAAAAAAGAAGAAATAGATGTTGGGCAGATATGGCAAACCTTTAAGGATATAATTAAAACAGCGACAAGGGAAGCCTGTAGGACGGCAGTTCAATTAAAGAATAGAACAAACAAATTGGTGGACTCAAGAGATAACGGAAGAAGTGACAAAGAAAAAGAGGTTGTGGAAGAAATACTTACAGATGAGGATCAATGAAGCTTATCAAACAAACAATCCAGGGAACAGTTAAAAGCATGAATAGAAACGCAAAAATAGGACATGGGAAGAATTAGGAAGTAGAATGGAAAGGAATAGTAGGGACAACCAAAAGCTATTTTTTAGAGTCCTAAAAAATTTAAGGAAAGAAAGTCAGGAAAAGGTCCGGAGAAATAAGATTATTAATAAACAAGGGGAGATACTTCTGGGAGGCGAGGAAATAATAAAGCGATGAAAGGAACACTTTGAAGAATTGCTGGGAGCGAACAAAGCAAAAACTACAGAAGAGCTTAAAAGAGACGCGGAAAACGAATAGTGCAAAAACAATAAAGACATTCACAAAAAAGAAGAATTTGAAGAAGAGGGTATGGCGGAAGAACAAATGAAAGAAGCGATAAATAAATTAAAGCTAGGAAAATCAGCAGACACGATGAAATAACACTGGAAGAAATAAAGAGTATGCGGAAAGCTGGTGAAGCATTAATGTTGAAAATATGCAGAAAGGCCTGGTCACAAAAGCGAATTCCCAAAGATTGGGAAGTAGCAGTACCAATTCTCAAGAACGGTGACAACAGCGACTGCCAAAATTATAGGGGGATATCATTACTCAGCGTAAGTATCTGGAAAGCTATATGCGAGGGTACTAGAAGGGAAGTTAAGAAGAAAGATAGAAAAGAAACTCGAAGAAGCGCAAAACGAATTTAGACCAGGACGCAGCACGCAAGACAATATATTTATAATTAGGCAGATAATAGAAAAGGTATTGCGCTACAATAGAGACGGATATGTGTGTTTCTTGGATGTAGAAACAGCGTTTGACAGTATAGACTGAAAGGAACTAAGGAAGATTTTGGAAGATAATGGGATACATAAGGGCTTGCTAGAAGCAATAAAATCAATGTACGCAAATACTACAAATTACGTAAGACATCATAATCTAGAATTAGAAGAGGTTAAGACTGAAAACGGGGTAAGGCAGGGAGATGTATTAAGCCCGTTCCGCTGTATAATACTGAAGGACGACGCTACTAAAGAGATAAAGAAAGAAGCCAAAGGACTATGTTCTGGGTACAGAAACATGAAACAAATCAAAATTAGTGAGTACGCTTTTGCGGATGCATAGCAATATTAGCTGAAACGGAAAAGGCTTAAGAAGAATAGAAGAATCTGACAAGATGACAAGCGGCGCTAGCTAAACGGAACTTAAAGATCAATAAAGAAAAACCAGAAGTAATGATGATAACAACAAAAGGTGAAAAAATGTAAATACACAACCGGAATGAGTTAAATTAAAACAGTTCAAATATTTGGGATTCGTCATAGGCAGCGACGGTATATTCGACAAAGATATAAACAGCAGGCTTGCAGTAGCAGCAGCAAGAATATCCAATGGAATTAGGAACACATTCGTAAACAAGAAGAAAATATCCAAAAGAACAAAGTTGACAATCTTTAAAACAGTATATATTCCATTAATTACATATGGGAATGAGATGTGGGTGGCTAATGAGAGACAGAAATTAAGAATACAAGCGGCGGAAATAACGTAGGTATATAAGAGTGGAGGGAGTGGCGAAAAAAGATAGACTTAGAAATAAGGAAATCAGACGCAGATTAAATACAATATCAGTGAACAAGAAAATAGAAAAAGATTAGTTAAGGTGGGCTGGGCATTTGTACAGAATGGCCAAAGAAAGACAAACAAGAAAAGTATGGGAAATAAAAGCAAGCAGAGAGAGACCAAGAAGAAACCGAGGAAGTGGAATGTCACGATCACCGAAGCTTTACAAGTGAGGGAAAGACCTGCGGTCAGACGCAGGAGATGGCAGCCAACAGAAAACAATGGATCAAGCTTTATAGTGTGTAGAAATTGAACCTCGACACAATAAAGGGTAACACAGAAGAATATTAACTGCAGGATTCTTTTGTCTATATTTTAGTTGAATTTCAAAAATATCTTCTTATAATAAATAGAAGGCAAGAATGCCAGACCTAATAATTGTTTGCTTTACAGAGGTTCTATGTTGCTCCGGGGTAGGTCCACAAACTTGGGGCTTTAACTCTTTGGTTCCAACGCTATCACATCAGCACCAGGCAGTTGCTCGAGCTGGAAATCAAATCCACGTTGGATCTGCTGCTATAACAGAGTGCGATAAAATTTCTACAAACGGTGTCGTACACACAATAAATAGAATTCTATTTCCACAACAACCCCGCACACCTGGATTTGGATTTTTCTTATTTGATATTTAAATATAATATTTAAATTTTAATATTTAAAATTATTTTCTTATACGTATAGAATCTTATGTTTCTATTTGACAGTGATGTTTTATCAATATGACTGAAATTGTACTTTTAATGTTTGTAGTAAGTAGATTTATTATGTTAATAAAAATTACAAAATAAGACAGGAAAATTAACTTGCTTTCATTAAACATAACAAGCTAGAGCGTTAGATTACTAAAAAGTGTTACATTATAAATACTGAAAATGCAGGATGGTGAAAAAGTTACATATCGGATGGTATTAATTACATTCCAATAAGTGGTAGCGATAGTTGCTAAGATACCAAGCAGAATTATCCCGCTACAAAGTATAACTTTTAAATTTGTTATTAGATTTATTGAAATCTGTTTGTTGCGTATTGCAATATTTATTTCACTACTGGTAGGGCTGGTATTTAATTCTTCATAAAAACTGGTTTCCATATATTTCGATACATTTTTGGGAGTTTCGCCTACACTGTAGACAATATTATGAAAACATTCCAATTGCAACATTTCTTCATGTTTACGTTTTAAAGAAAGCATTCTGATGTAAAATAGTGGTGGTAAAATAAACACGAGAGGGCCTGTTAAAGCTCCTCCAATTAAAGACATCACCAGATCAAATCGTGGAACAGATTCTGCCATTATTACAGACAGAAATGCTAAAATACTTCTTATAACGCATCTTTTATGATTAAAATCTGAAAAGATAATTTATAATCCAAGTGTAATAATCAGCAACAATCTTAAAATGTTTAACCCCCAAAAAACTTACCAACCTCTGGGAATTCCCATACAGTCCTCTATATGTTGATAGAGAGCAGTGTTGCTAATTGCAGAAGACAATCCAAGCTGTAATGCGACCAAAGCAGCTGCAAAATGAAGAGTCACTGCATTTGGAAGCATTCCTAAAATACTGGGATCCACGTTTGTACCGTAACGTAAAGAAACGGCTATGCAGATTACGCAAAAAAGTCCCAAAGAAACTGTAAATATAATATTTAAACAGAAAACCTACAATGATTCTCTAAATACTTATAAATCCCCCAATAACTGCTTTATCAATTTTTGATTTATCGTTCATGTCCACTTGAATCGTTAAAATGGTTGGATGAATATCAAACTGAAAAACCAAAATTCCATAAGCAGTTAATATATTTTGCCATAAAAAGCTTTCAGTCCCTGGTAACGAAACCATCTTGTTGGTGTTTATTTTGGAATCCATTACTATAGAACTAAGAACAAGCATAAAAACAAGGAGCACTAATGTGACTGAAACTGCGCAGAGCAACCTGAAACAAAAAAGTCGGTTAAATAGCATTCTTGAGTAAAATAGAACGTACTTCATGTCCTTGGGACTACCCAACCAAAGGAAAGGACACATGATTGCCCCTAATATTATAATCCAGTAACAAAACGACATATCAAAACTGTTTTCACTTAATTTTAATCCCAGGAGCTGTAAATTTTGGGCAGCTGGAAAGTAATTATTATTAATAGTAATACTAAGAAAACTAGTGAAGACTATAGGGAAAGAACGATTTACCTAAGTCTATTTTTTATTGAAAATGATTTAAGACATTTTTGAGTTTAGTTAACTTAAAATCGATCCTTAAAATTACTATTTCGGTTATGATTGTTACAGAATAGCTATTTAAGTCTCACAGTTTACATACAGAAAGCGATTTAAATACAATTAGGTATATCAATTTCACTAATAAGATATCACATTTTTGTTCTATCGGATGTGGAATAAAAAAAAGAGTGAAAATGGTAAACATTAATTCTAGTTATAAAACTACAAGAACAAGACAAAGAAGTTATAAAACTACAAGAAAAAGACAAAGAAGTAATAAGTTATTCATCTTGTAGATAATAAAATATAGAATCGTTGGTTGGACATTGGTAAGCCTTCTAAAAACAAAAATCAACGGATTTTTCAAGAATTAGTTGGACAGCAACGTTGCAGAGGTGTATGTTGTATTGCCTATACTTACAGGATCTTCTTCGGGAATCATGAGTGGAGGAGGCTTCACTTCAAACACACGAGTTGTTTCAATAAATGGTCGCAGAAGTCACCCCGTCCAATCTCTTCTAGCACACATACAGAAGGTTGTGAACGTCCTTGGCAGGATCGTTCGAAGGAAATAAGGAAATAAGGGCGTATCCAGCTCAAAACGGAAGAGGGGGCGGCTTTCTGAATCCAACTTCTTTCACGGGGGAAGCGGGCCCATGAAGGGGGCATGCAAAAATACACAATTAAAAAAGAAAAACACTATTTATTAATAAAATTCAGTTTTGCACAGTAGTTTGCGAGCATTAGTTGCAAATTTTCTAATTACAGCTTCCAATAATTGTCTCTTGTTTGCGAAAAGCAATTGACGATGAATGCTTAGCATGGCTCACTCGTTTACCCTATTTTCACCAACAGTGTTTCGAAGTCATGTTTTAATTCGGCGAATGGAGCTGGATCAACGCTCTATACTGCATGTTGTGCAGGGCCGTGAAAGCAAAATCAGTAGCGCCTTTCTAATGGTTGCGAAAAACAATTTGCTCCTTAAATCTTCGATGATATCTGGTGCTTCTTTTACCTCATTCCACATTTTGAACCACAATTCCCTTTCTCCTTCGATGCCTTCCAAATTGTAAAAAGTTGCACAAGATGAAGTATTTTCATTCCATTTCTCCAATGAAACATCTCTCATGTTACTCGGATGGAAGCGTGTCAATGAAAATGCAGGAGATTTGTCTGTAGGAAATCTGACTTCTAAAAGTGATACGATGGAATCCAAGTAAGGAATTATTAGAAACCTTCTCTAAAATTCGAATGGATTTCCGGCTGGATTGTTGCTTCTATGCATTTGTCGGGCAGCAACGCGAGTGCCGGTTATATCAACATTCAAATGCTTTGCAATCTCGCCTGCTTCTTTCAAAACGTCAGCTGTGACGTTTTCTGCATCTTCCCGATGCTCTCTTAGCATGACGAGAATAGTTTGAATATGCTGGTTAACTATTCAAGTGCCTTCAATTGAAGTGTGTTTGCTACGGGTTCCAGTATAGAGGAATACCTCGCAATTAATGCTATTGACACAACAAATGAAGATCTTCACGCCGCTGCATGCATTTGATATGCATATTTTTTGATGCTGCAGCTAATGTCTCTAATGCTTAAACAATATCGACGAAGTGATCCTTAAAAACACGAATGATTTTGTACATCTCTGACCATCTAGTCTCACACAATTTAGGAATGTTCGTAATAAGCTTGCGTCGTAAAACGGACTCGCGAAAAATACGATTATCTCCTTGATAGTTCCAACGCAGTTTTGAGTTTCTGGGATAACGTTTAAGTCGTTTATGACAAGGTATAGCTCGTGCAGCAATGGAAATACAAGGCTTTATTGTACTTTTGCCTCAACATCGCCTGCACACGCCCTTCTTTCCCAGCCATGGTGGAACATCCGTCAAAGCCTAACCCCACACACTTATCAGGGTCTAGGTTGAAATTGACACAAAATGTTCAGTGGCTTTGGCATCACGCCTTACAAAGCCTAAAAATTCTTCTTAGATTGTGTTGGCCTTTATATCGAAGAAACGCAATGCAATAGACAGATTCTTTGCCCGAAATACCCGCGGTTTCGTCAGCCAGAATGCTGTAAGCGTAAGCTTCCTTAATCCTTGTGATAATTTGTTCCCTGATTGTAGTGCCACATAGATCAATTATTTCATTTTGTATGATAGGTGACTCGTTTTTCGGTCCATGCTCAAAATGGTGTTTTAATTGTGAATCACCTGCTTCGATGCGTAACCGGCATAAGTCTATAAGTACGCCTTCATCCAGATTTTAGCCTCCGAGAGGTAAATTATGTGTGCCGGAAAAAATGACGCAGGAAACAACTGAGGACAATACTTTTTTGTTTTTTTTCTACTATTTTTGCGAAGACTGGTGAAGTAGGATGTCCACCGGAACGGCCTCCATGAACGATTTTGCAGATTCTACTACAGCCTTACGTTTCTGGGTCTGTACATGTGCTTTGCGATAATCGTGTATGTTCTTGTAGTTAGTAAAGGGTCTGATGATGAAAGAACTCCAACCACCTCTCATCGTACTGGCTGACGGCGGAAACAACACACAGTATTTACAGAAAGCACCTTTGAGTCTCCTTGAGTAAGCTAACCATGGTGAATATATGTCCAACCACTGCTGATTGAATTTCCTCTTGAGGTGTTTGGCATCTGCCGTAAAATCGTAGTTTTTGGAAAGTACCCAGCCATTTTCCAGAAGATGGTTTTTCTTATCAACCGGCATAGTGGTTGCCAGGTCGACGATATTTCCAATGTCAACTTCATGACAACCGTCGTCTTCAGTTTTACTTTCACTGTCTGGAATCATGGTTTGAACCACAGAAGAGGGCTTCGCACTTACCATTCTTACCAAAAAACTTTCTAATATCCATTTTTGTATAATTTGTAATAAAGCAGATGGCGAAATAACGAAATAACAAACTTTACTGTCGTAAAAATTGCACACATTTGTGACCCTTATATGAATGTAACTTAAGTGTACTGACTCTAACCGAAATGCGAGCGGTCTTATATATGTACGAGGTAAATAGCTCGTTGTTGATGCGTTGTGAAATGAGACGAGATTATTCTAGAAAACTCCTTGTTGCCACGAACTAACTACACATTCATCTGTGAGAAGTCATAAGAACTACAACCTATATGTGTATAATACACGTACATGTTGTAGTTCTTACGACGTTTAACAGATGGTGCGAGGGTCTCTATTTCGTAACGAGTTTCTTTCAAAATGTTGACATACCAACAAGCAACCTATTAATCAGTTTTTCAGAAATTTGATGTTCATGTTTTTTCTGTTTTATTTTAATATTTTTCCGCCTTGGGAGCGAAAAATGTAAATATAGTAGAGTCTCGCTAATCCGGGCCCCGCTAGTCCGGACATCCAGTTAATCGGGACGGACCTCAAAAAAAACAAATCGTCGTAAAATTTAAAAACTGCTGTATTTTAAACTGTATTTAAGTATGTTCCGTTTTCATAACTTGTAAACTAACTATGGCTGATTCCATTTAATCCGGTCTTTCGGTGATCCGGACGGGGTCCGGTCCCATCAAGTCCGGATTAGCGAGACTCTGCTGTAAATCAACTTGAGGAAGAATTAATTTCCCTGAAACATCGGAAAACGGAAAATTTGCCTATAGGAGTTCCTAGGATAACTGATCGCAGTTTGGTAACCTTGAAAAAATTTGCGATCTTTCAAAAAGAAATTTAAAATTGCACGTAGAAATATAAATTTCTTTGACGGAAGCAAACGGATTTCAATTTAAATAATTTAACTAAGATTTATCTATCTGGGAAATTAAATGTAAGGAAAATGTTTAAATGTTTTCTGTCTTATTATGCATGAAGTCTCAAATATCAGCTATTCGATATCTGCGGTACCTATGATGAGCATTACATAAAAGTGGAGATATTGGTAACTACAAAACGCTCAGGAAAAAGGGAACTTGGGCAAAAACAAATAGCATTAATGTTGTTTTTGAATTCATTTTTCTGTAATCCTCCGGTAGATGCTGCCCTCTAGTGAGGATATATTGTAATAGTAGTAAGTAGATATGAAAACAGCGGTTCTGGACCACTGCTCTTATGGGAAATCCCATGTTAAATTTCGTTTTGGTGCAGGTCTTTTTTGGGGGGTGTCTGTAATGAGTGCGAGAGAGAGGTACTTCGGATGGTTGATGGTGTGAGAGAGAGGTCCTTCGGATGGTCTGTGTGAAGTGGTTCTTTGTGCAGAGGTGGATGTGGTGGGGGTATTGTCAATGACCAG
>JABXWE010008182.1:0-45474 GCA_014611495.1 Limonius californicus | reverse complement strand
TCCAGTTTTAACCTTCTCTCTCACAAAGTGATGGCGAATATCAATATGTTTCGTCCTTCTGTAGTCTTCTGGATTTCTTGGAATTGGTATACAGCTTTGATTGCCTTCAAATATTATTGTAGTTTCATTAAAGTCCAATCCCTTCCTTTGTAGAAACCCTTTAACTATATGTAAAAAAAGGTCAGTTGTTTATGTTGTTTATAAAATTGTAAAATGTTTCGCTGTGTTTTATAAATTGTGTTTCTCTATTTACAATAAAGTTTTATTTAAAACTTGCGATAAATTCTCGTTATATACAGATATCAGAGGTGCTCCTCTACATGGTAGCAGAGTGTGGTTCACCGAGTTCATTAGAAGTGACGCAAGTGGAATTATAAATTAAAATAAAATGGATGACGAGAAATACAGAAGTCCGTTGTTTGATGGGAAAAACTTCAGTAACTGGAAATATGGCATACAACTATTACTTGAGGAACACAACTTATTAGATTGTTTGGAAGAGCGCGATAATAAATTGTACGAAGTTCCATTGGAAGTTTCAACAGCCAAAAGGCGGGAAGTTGAAAATAATTAGCGGAAAGAATTAAGAGTGAAAGATTGCAAATCGTTGATTGTGCAGAGAATTGCTGACAGTCACCTGGAATATGTAAAAGATAAGGAAAGCCCAGCGAAAATTTGGAACGCATTGACCACAGCATTTGAAAGAAAGGGAATAACAAACCAAATAATTCTCAGAAGAAAACTATTAACTATGAAATTGAGACTAGACTTGTATACAAGTCTAGCTTTATATTTTACAGGACACCCATTTTCATTCTTCTTTTATTTTGAACCCCCATTTATTTTCCAGAATCTTTACATTTTCGGCAGGAGTTTCCACTGGGGTCCAGGTGTGCAAAGAATGCATTTCACTGTTTATAGCTTCCAATCCTTGTCTTCATCGGAGCGTCCTTTTATTTCCCATATACTTTGTGGTAAATTTTCCACATAGCTTTCAGCACACAACGCTAAACATTTTGTATCGTAATCGTCCCACCATACAGGTGCTCTTCTGATGCGTTTATCAGTTTCCTTTTCAAGTTTTATATGCTTTACATCATCCACATTTTCGGAACTTCCATTTTCTTTAAACTCGTCATACACTTCCTGTTCTTTTGAAGATGCTTTTTCCGACGAATCATCAGAGTCTAATTCATGCTGTTTCTCTTCGACCCAATTTTCCCATTGCAGATTGTTTTTGTCGTCATTCGTGAACTTTTCCTCTTACAAAATTACATCTCTTCCTAACACAACTTTTCTTGCAAGTGGCTCCCACAATCTGTAGCCATTTGGCGCATAACCAAGCATTTTACACTTTTTGAATCAAACTTTCGACGGTATATGTGTATATATGTGTGGGTATATGTAGAAAAACTTTGCTACCAAATACTTTTATTTTCGACAAATTTGGCTTTGTTTTATACCAAACTTCTGCTGGAGTTACATTTTGTAGTCGTGACATGGGTCTTCTATTTATTATGTACACTGCTGTTTGAACACTTTCATTCCATAAATCCGTTTGAAGCTTTGTTTCTAGCATCATTGTTCGTGCTGTGTCCAATATGGTACGATTCATTTTTTCGGCCACACCATTTCGCTGTGGTGTATACGGAATTATATATTCAAATCTAATACCTTTCATAGCACAGAAACCTTGAATTTCACGTGAAGTGTACTCTTTACCATTATCACATCTAATTCTTGAAATTTTCCGTTCAAACTGTGTAGTTACCATAGCTTCATATTTCTTGAAGTATTTCAATACTTCACTCTTATTTTCTAAAATTTAAACTACTGTAAAATGAGTATAATCATCAACCAACGTAAAGAAATATTTCTTTCCATTCCAGGATGTTGGGGTTATTGGTCCACACAAATCTGATTGTATTAATTCCAGTCGTCTCTTTGTAAATGGTCGTTCAATACGGTGTGGTAATTTAGTTTGTTTCCCTTCCACGCAAACATTACAAATATCTTCGATAATATGAATTTCTTGATTTATTCCATCAACCATTTTCAATTTTTTAATTTAAACACGTCTTTTATGCTGCAATTGATTTTCTAGCCATTTATTGGTGTATACACATCGATATCACCAACTTGTGTTGCTTCTATTGAAAGACCAGACTTCGCGACTGCAATTCGCACAGGCTTAGAAAGATCCTTCAATCGGGTGAAGTATTTCCTGTCGTTTACCATATGCGCTGTAGCTCCCGAGTATAAAAACTATTTTATTACTTTTTAGAACAGGATTACTTACAGAGTCTTCTGCTAAGAATACAACGGCGGCTGCATTGCATTTTTCTTCATTTTCTTTTCCGCTTCTCCTTTTGAAATTGACGTGTTTCTTTCCTTTCTTCTCGTAATCTGCATACGTACATCCGAACCTCTTGTGTCCCGTGCGATTACAGTTGTAGCACTTGTATTTAAAGAATGGAGCAGCAAAAGCAAATTGATTTGGTTTTTCCCTATCATTCTTCGATGATACCGTTCCTTGTTTCTGCTTGGCTTCTTCGTTCAGTAGTTTTCTCTTAACAGATTCCATCGTTAGTGTAGTATTTTCCGACATCGCTTCTAACGCTGTTATAATCACATCATATTCTTTTGGTAACGTTAGAAACAAATGACATATACGATCCTCTTCTTCCCGACTTGTTCCAGCATTTGACAACTCTCTAACAGTACCGTCAAAATTTAAAAAATGCGCTTCCAAACCTTCTCCATCTCTCAATTTCATAGTTAATAGTTTTCTTCTGAGAATTATTTGGTTTGTTATTCCCTTTCTTTCAAATGCTGTGGTCAATGCGTTCCAAATTTTCGCTGGGCTTTCCTTATCTTTTACATATTCCATATCCATATCCATATTCCTTATCTTTTACATATTCCAGATGACTGTCAGCAATTCTCTACACAATCAACGATTTGCACTTTCTTTCACTCTTAATTCTTTCCGCTAAATTATTTTCAACTTCCCGCCTTTGGGCTGTTGAAACTTCCAATGGAACTTCGTACCTACAATTTATTATCGCGCTCTTCCAAACAATCTAATAAGTTGTGTTCCTCAAGTAATATTTGTATGCCATATTTCCAGTTACTGAAGTTTTTCCCATCAAACAACGGACTTCTGTATTTCTCGTCATCCATTTTATTTTAATTTATAATTCCACTTGCGTCACTTCTAATGAACTCGGTGAACCACACTCTGCTACCATGTAGAGGAGGACCTCTGATATCTGTATATAACGAGAATTTATCACAAGTTCTAAATAAAACTTTATTGTAAATAGAGAAACACAATCTATAAAACACAGCGAAACATTTTACAATTTTATAAACAACATTAACAACTGCACTTTTTTTACATAGTAACACAACTTATGGACGGTTCACAAAGATGTAATTAAACTTAACAATTCCGAACATTATTCAAATTACACTATTCACATACACACTATTCTTCTAAAACTTTCAATGTAAACAGTATTCGCATATCCTGAACTTACATAATATTTCTATTGTGTAACTCCGTCGTTGGCTGTCCCAAGCCAGGATGAGAAAGAAGGGGAGAAGTAACAACCTTGTTTTAAAAACCTGGGTTTAGCTAGCCGTCCTGATAGCACCTAGTAAGAGCCCCTGCGTAATCTTACAGGTGAAATGAAGCTGTAAAAATCTAAATTGTCAAAGGAACAGACGAACCACAAAAACCAAACACTCGAAGAAAATTACCTGGTCCTCCAAGTTAAGGGTTTTGCGAAGAGCCGTGTACCCTTGCATAGAAAAAATACCAAACTCGCAAACATGAAAGGAAAATGCCCAGATCTCACAATGACACAAATGGCAAGAAAAACGATAAAGGATTCGGAATAATTGACAAAATCAGAACTTGGAATATGCATAGAATATACATGGAATATACACGGAATCCTAACAAAAGAAGATGAACTTAACAAACACAACTAAATGCGAGAAGAGTCAATATAGCAACCATTATAGAAGCTTAAAAGCATGTAAAAAGTATGAAAGAGATGGCTTACTATATTATAATCTACAGCGGAGGAGCACAACAAAAAGCACATCAGCTGAAGTAGGCATTATGTTAGTACAAAAATTGAACCATAGGATTAGATGAAATAGATTATCTGATTACCTGCTTGCCTGTAATACGTTAATAGCTTATGATTATTGTTAATTGCATTGATAAATATTTATAATAAAATTTATATTTGTAATAGTACAATTGTAGTTTTTATTTTCTTCTTACTTTGAAATTATACTTTAGTACTTTATGAAAACATAGATGAGGTATATACTGTGTTACATTTAATGTTGATTTCCACTTGTGAATCAAAAAGTTTGTATTGGAACTTAACTAGTACGTTATTTTAATAATTATGAAATTTCATGTGATAGTTTAATAATTATTTAAATCACAAAAACCTAATTAAACCAAACATTCATATATGTATAATGATGAGAAAATCTAATGACTGCACACGATGTAGAAATTAACAGATGAAAATGCATTTTATCGTAGTATAGGTACCAAAATTTAAAGAATATATTTGTGATATCTACAAAAAGTAGTTTAAAAATTACTCACTAGCTTCCTCTTAAATTTTGTAAACTTTTACGGTTAATTTTAAAAATACAGATTGGGTTTTTATTTTTAATCTATGATGCTATTGAAATTGCTTATAGCTGTTTGCAGTATTGATATGTTAAAAACAGAAGAGAAATAATGACAGAATACAACAGAGAATGAACTTTTTAAAGTCCATATTTACTAGATAACTGTTCTAAGTTCAAGATCTAAGATCACTTATCATTCAAGATAGATATTTGTTGGTACCTGCATTATATAACAACTTACTGATCACGATTGATTAATTGTGCACATAGACTTTTATTAGATTATTAACAACATTGCATTTGCAGAGCAATTTCCAACTTCGTACTTGATAAAAGTGTCAATATCTGGATATATGAAATGAAATAAATAATTCCGTAATTGTATATTCAATATTAATATAATATCTATGTAAAATCTATTTTGCTTCTTAAAATTGCATGTAAATCGCAATATTAAAGGACTTTTACATTATCTTAGAAAAATGTTTGCTAAAACTGTGTGAAGAAGAATATTAGAAGCAAGGAATTATATGTTTCCAAAATAAAACACTTGTTTTAGTTGCTATACAGCTCCCTTGCATTATGCACACAATTTTTATAAAACGGAAACACACAGTAATAATTGTTGTGAGTGCTGTTCTTAGTAAACAGACTATTATCAATTCAAGAGGTAGCATTTTTTGCTTTCGTACATTCCTTTATATATTAGGATATGTATACATTTTCACATATAAGACGCAACTGATACATACCACAGGGAACCCGACGCTAATGTTGGTCTCTGTGGAGGAAAGACTTTCGTATTCTTCTACCATCTTACAAAACCTTAAATTACAATCAACTGATAATATTAAAAATTTCAAATTGCTTTTGATTTGTTCAGTAGAGACAGTTCTGTTTTGAAACTAAAACAATCAAAAATCGTTTGTTCAAATACATTTAGTGTTACTGTTGTTTCACAGAATCTTAATATTTATTTATGGTATAAGTGCTAAAAGTGACATTTTATTTTGTGAGAAGGTAAGTTTGGGACACGACGTCGAAGACGGAGTGTCCCATCCCTTCGAACATACATACATATCATACACTATTTTTTCTACAAACACCATTAAAAGTACAAATCAATGCATTTCTTACGCTATTAAATTTATAAAATATCGTTTTGAAACCCAATTATTCATGAAGGTAATGAAAATTCGATCGTTTGTTGACAAGTAACTTCAAATCTCGTGACGAAGACAATTTTTTGTTTGCAAGTAAAACATTATCCACTTCAGATTACTTTTTCTAACTGCAGTTTCTCTAACTGTAGGTACAATTAATTAAGTAAATAAATATTCCTTTGATTTAAAATTTCTTAATTTTTTTATAATATCGCACCAGTGTTAATAGTAAATTATGTCATTTACTTTTAGCACTAGTGCTAAAAGTAAATTACTTTTAGCACCAGTGCCATAAAATGACATTTTAGACACTGACAGCATGCGTTAAACATTAAACTTTTACTGACATTTGTAGAAAAAATTTGTTTTGGTACTTTAAATAATAAAAAATGATGCGGTTGTTTCAGTTTTAAAGAATATCTACTATGTATTAAATAATCCAAAAGTAATATTACTCAATTTGAAATTCTTAATGTTAAGAAAAGAATTCATTATATTGCGGGGTAGTAGAAGTTTACAGAAACATTACCATACGTACACATTTATATTAAAAATAAGATGCCGTAAATTCTTTCATTCTACACCCAATACATAGATATATTTTTCAATACAATACGCATCGATAAAACTGTTGTTAAGCATAGTATAACATAAAATATGGTCACGCAGAGTTGATGGGCATTGGGTGAACAACTTACTAAGTAACTAGAAGTTGGAACCACCCTTACAAATATTATCATCATTCACACAACTGCAGTGATATAAAATATTACATCTGTTAATACGAAATACAGACTCCATTGCTTAACTAAAAACCGAAAATTTAATGTCTGTAAATAACGAATATGCAATATTTATTAGAATTGAATCTTGCAATACGACCTTTTAGTACTTACCTTGAATGCTAAAACTGAATGATTATTGAATACATAATTCAATATATTTTCTGAATTATGATCTAATAGATATAGAATATGTTCTTTTAAGTAGGTACTTAAAATAGTATTCTATTCTTTTCTGATAGTTTTCAGTGTGCCAGCAGTTGTGATTTAAAATTACTTGCAGTTAGCTTAATAATTTTTACACAAAATTGTAAAAAGTTCGCATTCCTACGAAGCCTTAAAAAGTGTTTTCATTGATTAATGTCGAATGCTCTGATAGAAATCAAAATATTTATTTTCACGCTAGCACTAATAACTGAAAATTGATGTACAGAATTTACTGCCAATATCATTTTACTAAAGCGTGTATACTGTTTACATGAATTTTCAGTTACAGTAATTTCAACGACGGGGCAGCTTTAGCACCTGCTTTACAATTTCTTGAATTTTTAGGGCGGTTTAGTTCAAAACAATATGTAACAAATTACAGTTTGTTCACAAAACTAATAACTAATTATGTATGTAGCAAATACGCATACTTTATTTATAGCACTCAAGTAAGTAGTCCATGTTTGTGATCAATACAATTTCTGCAACGAATGCCTCTATACAAAACGCGAAAACACATGAGGTGATATTTGTTGGCTGGATCAGTAGACAGTACTACTTCAAAATGGCCTCCAGCGTAATTTTTACTATAATAAGAATAATTTTCAAATATGGTCGAGCTGTTATTATGTTTTACGGCTTCATGATTGGCGGCTTCCAGCACAATGGAGCAAAAGTACCTCCTACTTTATGACGTCATATAGCGACAAACGGAAGCTCGAGCACCCCTAATATCAATAAGGGGTGCTCAGGGACCCATCCAGTTTCTATACATATAGTTATAAATGTTTATACTTTGATAATCTTGAAATAATGCGGATGATTACAGGAAAGCAAATGCATGTGACATATTATAGTAAACGAACCAAAGCTTGTGTGTGTTTAAACATTTATTATACACTTACATATATAAAAAAGTACACTTAAAATGTGCAAAATATTTTAGGTAATCTTTGAAGCTTCTTTAATAATAACCTTAATTGATTTTATTAAAGAAACTGCAACTTAAAGCAGTGAATAGTTTGTGCTTCCACTTTGCATTTGTAATGTATTTAATGATTTCTTAAAAATCTGAATTAAAAAAAAACCGTTGAAATCATCAATATTGTCGAAAAAAATGAATAAAAATAAATATATGACATCAAAACCTTACAACATCCACGCTGTATTTGTAAATAATTTGATAGATAATTGACTATTAAAAATAATTCTCACAAAAAAAGATAACCTTATTTTGATTAAAATATAGTGCGTTGATTTCTCATAACTATATAGTTGTCAAGTTACATTTTCAAATTTTTATTGAAAATTGTATCTATACCTTTGTGACTGTTTAATTTAATACTGCTGATAGGTAATGTTTTTATAAGAGGAGACCAAATTATTGAACAACTTGAAACGCGTAGATTTTTACAGTTATCGCTTCCATTGCAGTTATTGCACTTTTAAGACAATTAATCTTTCGTGGCGTATATGATAAACTTTTTATGAAAACTGCAACTAATATAAATAGGAACATCATTGTTAATGGTACTAGTTATATTTCAAAACAATATCTTGGAAAAGGTTACTTAAAGAATTTTATCGCCAATTATAATAGTACATACGGCTATCCACAATTTAACTATATCTTTGATATTGATAAAATGTATATTACTTTTATCAATATCTAAAAGTGTAATTTTAAATTGGGTAAATTAACCGATAAATATAAACAGTGAACGCGTATGATATCTTAATTAGCATCAACTCAAAATGAAATTATTTCGACAAAACGATAAAGAAGTAACACTGGTCACTTGAATTCATTTCAGCAAGCGGTAACTGTTTTAAACTGTTATAACTGCAATTGTTGGATAGAAATGTGATTTTCATAAAACAATATTTATGGTTTATAGCTAAATATTTACGAGCTCATCTTAAATGAAACTCAATCTAAAGTAAAGTGTAAAATAATTGAATTGGTTGTTTTTTGCTAGAAGATGATTTATTTAGGAGAAATAGAGTCAAACAGTATTGGCTGTCTTAGATATACCCAAACGCAGAGTTTTACCTACAAGATGGAGCACCAGTTTGCACTGTAAATTAACCATAACCTACACTTTACAAAAATTTAATTTTATTGAAACTCTTTTCTCCCAGATTCGAAAATCATCGAGATTATGTATACTAGAAAAAGGAACAGTAATATTGGAAGATGAAATAATAACATTGCAATAATAAATTATCAAAAATTTCGTGATTAGTTTAGGTGACTGCATCAATCTGGATACTGACTATATACTGTACAAGCAAGGCGAGAAAGCCAAAAATTGAATGTACCGCGTGGCCATAAATATCTGTTGTCACGTTACCTTTGGAATCAACATCGCTTATTGACATTCCTATCTATCAAAATTATGACAGATTGCAATAAGTAATGGAGTTAGAACAGGATATTTTTATAATCGAAACGTATTTTAGAAATGGTGTCAATAATGATAATGATTAGGTATATTCCATGGAAGCATGTGTTGAAGAATTTAGAGCCCAGTTTCCCTACCACCATGACGACCATGTTCTGCGACAGAAAATTAATAGGACTGTTGCACGTTTTCAACAATCCGGTAGCGTTACAAAAAGAAAAGGTTCAGGTAGGCCCCAAATTAACCAAGAAATTGTGGATGGCATTCAGGAAAGAATTACTGAAAACCCCCGCATTTCGACACGAAAATTGTCAGCTGAAGCAGAAGTACCTAGAACTACTTGCCATAAGATATTAAAATCTAAATTAAAATTACATCCGTATAAAATTTCTGTATTTCAGCAATTTCATGTTCAGGATTTTGCAACACGTCTAAATTATTGTCAATGGTTCCAGCAAACATTTAATGATCAGTTACTGGATAGAACCTTTTTCAGCGACGAAGCCTGGTGTACCTTATCTGGATATGTAAATTCTCAGAATTTTCGCTTTTGGAGTGCCGAGAACCCGCACCAGTACCTATGTGGAAACACTGCTTCATCCTGAAAAACTTGGTATCCAGAAGACGACTGATTAGGCCTATATTTTTTAATAACACAATTAATGGATGACGCTACCGGGAAGAAATTTTAGCAAATCTCTTTGACGAACTTGAGACGATTAAACAAATTACGGCTATTTCCAACACGATGGCGCAACAACCAGAGAAAATTTGGAGTTTATAGGGCAAACGGTTGGCAATAGAATTATTAGTATATTCACAGATCATCCTTTCCCAGCACGTTCACCCGATCTTACGCCCTGTGTTCTTTCAATTTTCGCGTACATTAAAGATAACGTTTTTAAAAGGCAAATTAACAATCTAGAGGAGCTGAGGGAAGCCATCGTCGACTGTTGCAATAATATTGATCAACAAATGTTGCAGAATATTTTTGAAAGCAAAAAGAGACGAGTCTTTGCGTTGCAGAAAATGGTCATAATTTTCAACATTTGTTATAAAATACCTAAAAAAATAAAAACCAAATATTACCTTGCATTTTATTACATTACATACTAGATAATTATTGTAATTGAAATATACGATACTTAGTGCTAACCAACATTTATAAGTAGGTAATTCCATGGCTACCAGGATCACAGATATTTATGGCCACCCGGTATTATGAATACATGTTTACTGTCTTGGTGTTTTACATTGCCAGAAATAGAATTGATGACAAATATATAAAATCTAACCGAGTTGCACTTCACTAAAAATTAGTATGCTTGTTTTGAATCACTATCTAAATTACATTAGAAATGTATCAAAAATGTCTTGCTAAAGATCTTCTGATATTTATATGTATAACAATAAAAACAAGCTAATATAATAAATTTTGATATCACCTGAGAAATATACTTTGAATTCGTAACACCTGCTTCACAAAATTGTCTGTTTTGGTTGGCTGTCACAAAAAGTAAGGTCCTTGCTCTCACCACAAAAGTTTCTAAGTTTAATTATTAAATTAATTTTCTACATAAATACGATTTTTACGGGGAGGTAAAAGGAAGTTTGGAAGGATATTTTCGTTGCAAAGCGTAGGTTGTGTTTACATTTAGAATTTGATTATAGAATCATAGTAGTAGCCAGACATCAAATGTTACAGTTGTCCCAGTCTACTTTTAATTTTACTAGCTTGTGCTTCCACGTCTATAGAGTAAATTGTGCTTAGGCTTGATAGATTAATAGATATATGAGTAATAGCAAAATTATTGTATTTCGTATTCACGTTGTACGTAGAACACTGCAATAAAATCGTGTGGGTTCGAATACCATTCAGTTAGATTTCTACTCTTCCCTCTCAAATAATTTAACAAACTTGTATCAGTCAATTTTCGGTAAACTACCAGTACAAATTCGTATTTTTCATTTATTAAACTATTGAAATAAATTAACTTCTTTTTCTTGAAATGTTTAATTGCAAAATGGCGATTCCTTGAAAATCTTAATAATAGCAGCAATACTTGGAAAACCACGTCCTAGATCTCGCTCAATCAAACAACAATAATCGCAATCTATGCAGATATTACCTTTTTTGCAATACAGTTTTTTCAGCTTTTCCCAAAAATTAGATATTTAAAATATTAAGAAGAGCCTAACTATCTCAACTTTTAAGTTTAAAATGATAGTCTTAACTGCCAACTTTTGTCAGCTAAGTTTCCTTAAACTGCCAGCAGAAAATTATTATTGTAATCAACAACTCAAAAATGGAAGTAGTTAAGAAAATAGTAGCGGCATTTCTTTTTCTACTTATGTTTAACTTCAAAATATTAAACATTAGATTCTTTGAAAAACTTGTCAATAATAGTAGAACCACATATTAAACTTATTTTCGGGTAGGGCAATCAAAAGTAAGATATGTTATTTTGACTGGCTCATTTTCTTAAAATTTGACTTATATTTGTCGTTGTTCAAACATTTTTGTATTTTGTTTCTGATCCTCTAAAAACACGACTTACTAGTCGACCACAGCGATATTATTCATTGTACTGTGCAATACCATTAAATATTGAGTTACGCTCATTATCTCAAATGCTCTTAATCATATTGTAGTTCAATAGCATTAAAGATTAAAGTTTCCTCATGACCTTCAATACCATTGATCATATTGCAACAACTGTTGGGATTAGAACGTTATGGTAACAAATATTGTGTAGGCAGGCAGGTACATCATATTTTAGAATTTCAGAAAAACTGTATGTTGTAGCAATATTAGCTGTTAATATGCTTGTACATATACCCTACTGACATTTGTCTTTCATTTAATTCTAAGTATAATATTTTTCTATAAATGAAAACTAGGTTAATTAGTCTTGTATGAATCACTTAATGGCGCCCCGTTTCAAGTAGTTACAATAAATCTACGCTATACTTTAATGGCAACCATTTTTCCCTGTTTGTTTTTATACAACTGAACCACATCAGTTTGTTCATGATATCATTTTCCTTAATCCTCAGTACCTCAATACTGCAGCTAATATTTGATATATCACATAAATAAAACAGACAGAAGATTTGATACAATTTTAAAGTCTTTAACTTTATTAATCAGAATAATAAAACCGGCTTTCCCAAAAAGCTAACGATTCAAAATTTACTTACAGAGCATCTACTTATTAGTCCTTAATTAGAATCGCTTCTGCACACCATCACAAAAAGAAATGACATTGGCGTATCACTTATCACAAGGGGTGGACGTTGGGCTGAAATCAAAGCGCTTTACTGAACTTCACCGGCGACTGCAGCGTAAGCTCGCAACTTCCAGCAGAACGCGATGGTGGGCCCCCAAATGTGCCGTGATGGCCCCAGCACATCCTGCACGCCCTGTTGCGTGCTGCACGGAGGAATGCGTCTCTTCTGCAAACTGTTGCACTCGAACACGCATATGACATCAAATTAAACTGCGAATAAATGTCTTTAAGGTATTTTTATCGCTTAATCAAACTTGTATAACACGCTTATAGTAAGATTATTGTTATTGGACCTTATCGACGTTTGAGGTAACTGCAGCATGAATGCCTTCAGTCCACATATATCAGCGAAGCACGTAATGCAATCATACGAACTTGTTAAATAAGTCCCAGGAATAAATTTACCATGGTGCCTGAATTAAACATAATATATTTTTAAGTAATAAAGGACTCTCAAATTAGTATCCTTTAAATCAACGTTTTAGAAAATTGACAGTTTATGCACTTGTTACCGCATTTTTTTAATATTTAGTTATAACTATATTGAGGTCGTAGTCACAATTTGAAATTTTTGACTATAGTAAAGTGAACATAGGGATTATTTTAGAAGCATGCATTCTGTTACAGACTATATGATTTAACAAACTGCCTTATGAAGAGTGGATCAACACTACATGCATCAATAAGATCTTTAATCGATTCTTTTTTCTTTTCTGCTTTTTCTGCATATATTTTCTCGTTAAACACGTTAAACGTAATAGCTAAAAGTAAAGTACTACATGTGACTACACGAAAAATATAAAAAGAAGTTAAAATTTACGGATTATCTAAAGTGTATTGGTACAACCCCTTCTAGGTATGTAAACACTACCAGAAACTTAATAGCGAATCCAAGAAAATGGCATAAAATTGTACTTTACTGTGTAGTTTGTGGTGGTAGCTCAGTTGGTAGAGCGTTCGCCTTCTGAGTTAAATGTGGATTCCGGCTTGTGTTCGAACCCTCAGCATTACTATGCAGTTTATAAAAAGCTTGTGCTACAACCCACCACGCACAATTGCCCAATCCGGCTTGCTACAGTGGGATCTTAATGCTAAAAATACCTCTGCCATTTCTGTCGATCGGATTAGACGTTAAAATGTAGGCCCCCGTGTTTCTACCTTAGTGCCGAGGAGAAACCGTAGCAGAGAAGAGGCCGATGCCACCAGTGGAACGAAAAAGCTGTTGATGATTTATACTTTACTGAATTATAATGTTTAACCGGCATTTTTATTACTCACTAAGTAACAGAACCTTTAAATACTAAAACATTTAATATTTGCAGTGATTCCAGTACAAACGATCGCTGTAAGCAAAAATGAGGACAGAGTAAGCTTGTTATACTCAGGATCGTGGTAAGTGAGTTGGACTCGATCATACTTAAGAAATTAAGTTGCAAATAAAATTCTTTCTGCATGTCAGTGACAACATTGTACATTTTATAATAAGAAAATTATCTACATGCACAATAAAAAACGTGCCAGCAATACGTATTACAGTTGTTAATCAAATATAAAGTAGGTTGTTGTTTGATTGAGCGAGATAAAGGTCGCAATTTTCGAAGCATCTTTCTGCAATCCGGCCGCACTTGGCCCACTGTGCACCCTAACTATGAATATTGCCTATCTGGGGTAATTCCAGCTCCAGTAGGGATCCTTAAAGTGTCACGCATCGCAGTGACACGGGACTTACGGCTTTACTTCGTAACCGACAGAAGGCGTACTTTTCGTTTTTTCCTCGCTAGAAAAATCTCACCGACCTCGGTCGGATTCGACCCAGCGTCCCTACTCGTTATATTTATACGTAAATTTAAGAATATAAATTTTAGAAAACCACTTACCATAACGATATTTAGAACGGCTGCCATCTTCAGTAGGAATTCGAACTAACTAAAGTAACTTGACTGAGGAATACTCAGGAGGTAAAACCTTCACCAAGTCAACAAAAGAAATGAATTGCTATGAAAGAAATCACATTTTCAAAAATACGGGGATTTTTTATTTCAAATATTGGGCCAATTCCTAACTCAGATTTAATTCATTTATTGAAAGTAATTCCTTAATCGGTTATTAATAAACGAACCCAAAGGGATTTAGTAAGTAAGCCTTTGTTTGTTAGATTATTAGCATTGGACTTCAATTGTGTGTTTGGGGAAGGACTTATCTTTATAGTATTCCTCAGCCAAATTACTTTACTTAGTCTAAGTTCCTGCTGAAGATGACAGCTTAGATGCCGAAATACGTATTTCGGTATTCTAAATATCGTGATGGTAAGGGGTTTTCCCCTTGACAGGCAGAACTGTAAAACACCAAACAACAACTCTAAGAGACGCAAACAACTAAATAATCTTAGGCATAGAAGTCAAACTCAGGAGATGAAAGACTACGTAGGACTTTTCAATGACGATAGATCTAATGAACCACCACCATCAGAAAACCAAGCAATAAATGAAAAAGGACCCGAAATCTCTAAAAGTGAAGTAATCCACGCTATAAAAATACTTAAAAACAGAAAAGCTACTAGCCCTGACAAAATCCATGCAGAAATTCTTAAAATAATAGCAGATAACAAAAGTAAAAACCTAGATCTTATAACATCGCTATTTAACAAAATATATGAAACAGGCAAGATACCGTCCGATTGGTTGAAGTCCACATTCATAACAATCCCGAAAAAACCACCTCTTCCCAATGTGACGACTACCGCTTGCTAAAATCATTCTTAAGAATTATCCACCCACGCATCGACAGAAAATGCGAATACCAAATAGACAACACACGAGTTGGATTTTGGAATGGCTTCGGAACACGAGAAGCACTTCTTGTCTTAACATATTGACCCAAAGATGGAACGATATGAATGTAAATGTATACGCGTGTTTCATTGATTACCCTAAGGCATTTGACTGTGTAAATCACCAAAAAAAGTTGGAAATCTTAAGACTGACAGGAGTTGACGAAGAAGACTTGCGCATTATTATCGAACTTTACTGGCATCATACATCGAAAGTCAAAGTAGAACAAAAAAACACAGAAGATATATATCCACTAATTAAAAAAGGTGTACGGTAAGGCTGCGTACTTTCCCTGCTGTTTAACTTGTATTCAGAAGCAATTTTTAAAGAAGCACTAGAAGGGAATGTAGGTGGAATTAAGATAAACGGCACTACAATTAATAACATCAGACAACAGCCTCCTAAAATTACAACACATGATGGATAAAATCGTTCGACATAGTAAAACATTTGGCTTACAACTTAACGTATCCAAGACTAAAGTAATTGTATTTTCGGAAACACATGTAGAAGCAAATTTATATATTATAGGAGAAACTGTTGAACAAGTAGACTCGTTTAAATACTTAGATACATCAACACATCAATAGTCAGAGTGAATCCAAAAAGAAATAATATCAAAAATAGAACAAGCTAGGAGAAAGTTCATTAACATGAAAACTCTTTCCACTAGATCAAACCTGAGCTTGGAACTTAGCACTCGTATGATTAGGAGCTATATCTTCCCCATTTTGTTATATGGATGCGAAAGCTGGACGCTAGATCCAACCATTGAGAAAAGATTAAATGCTTTCGAAATGTACTTATACAGACGAATGCTACGTGTTTCATGGATGCAAAGAGTAACCAATGACGAAATTCTAATACGAATGAATAAACAGAGAGAACTAATGAACACCATCAAAGAAAGGAAAACACAATACATAGGGCATGTGATGAGGGGCGAACGATACGCGTTACTGAAACTTATCATAGCGGGAAAAATCCAGGAACTACTATCAGTAGGAAGACGCCAGTATTCTTGGTTAAATGATCTGAAAAGATGGTTCGGGTGTTCATCCGCAGAAATCTTCCGAGCTGCAGCTTCTAAAACCACAATAGCCATTCGGATCGCCAACCATCGACAGGAGACGGGACATAAGAAGAAGAAGGGGGTTTCCAAAGTTTATTTACTTATACCACCGTCTCCAATCAATCCTTTTAAATTTAAGAAGATATTACGGCGTAGAGTCTTGACGTCATAGCCCGTTGATCTGTGTGGTACGTGTATCTATTTTCATTTTGCTATTGGTCATGACAAAGGTAGAGTAGATATTTTCAGATTATTATACGGGAACTTTTATGCTGATGATGGTATGTTCTGTTTCTAGACTACCATACTTCTATTGAGTGTAGGCGACAACATGTACTGGAGGAATTTGATGTTATGTAATTATTCTTGCAGACCTTTCTAGTCTCAAGAACTGTATGATCTGAAGAGTTACGATAGTACATGTTTACTATATTAGGAAAATGTGTTTCTTTGTTGTGGGAATCTCCGTTGCTTTCCACAGAGGGTTGCCTTGTATATGCGACTTGTTGCTGTCCACAGTAAATCATCTTAATACCGTCTATCTAAACGCTGAAAATCGAACTGCAACCAATATACGATATAAGCCAATGAGTATAGTACTCGACAAAATCAGTTGGTAACAAACTCTTGACATTGTTTTGTTCTTGCGAAAATTACATAAATCCTGACAGTGGTGTTGTGTGTGTTATATTTTTAAAGGATGGCGGTTTGCAGTAAGGTAAATAAATTTCACTTACTTAAACCCAAATATATCATAAATGTAGTTGGATTTTATCGTATTTTGCACTTCTTTTAACAATTTTTTACTATCAGTATCTATGAGTTTTCAGAATATTTTTATATTATCTACTAGTTAAAGAAAACCGCTAGTTAAAAACTCGTCTATGAATGTGGTTGTGGTACAATTGAAAACGCTAATTTTTAATTATTTGGAATCACTGTATCAAGCCATTGAAAGAAGAATTATCTGTGAACTGTTTGAGATCATAATATACTATACTTATAATATGATATACTTAGTGATAAGAATTGCTTTTTAAACCCTACCCTCGCCATAGTGGGAATCTGAGTTGATATCTGCTAAAATAGCGATGTGAGTGTAATTGTTTCTTAGAGCAAAACAATTAAAGTTTACCATAACTACAACAGCAAAAATACTGTTACCGTTTCGACGTTAAGTGACGCCATAGAAAGCGTCTACCTGTTCTATTCTAACTGAAGGACTAATTGAGAATTGAGTAAAAATTCTTATTTTTCCAATTCCGTTTTGGTCCTTAGTAACTCAGATCTTTTAAATTTCATTTGCACATGAACTTAATTATTATTATTTCTTTTCTTGGTCTTGGTCCCTAAACGCGGGAGCGATGCTAAAATTATTTTGAGGAGTGAAATTTCTAAGTACTAAATTTTATAAAACAAATAAATATAAAACAATCTTGTGTATTGATTTTATTAAGTGATTTGCCAAATTGCATACAAGCAAGTAATATATAGCTACCATCACTTTGTTATTTATTTTCTATTTTTTTAACATTCATTTTGGGTCAATTCTTTATTAAAGTAATTGAAAGGCGCAATAAAAATAAGTAAACAATGCCCTTGACTACATGTGGCATTAAATCAAATCTTAATTACGATTAATAAGCAAATTTTAACTTCTTACAAAGCAATTAAATAGAATATTATTTAAAATAAATATATAGGTAGCTGATTAAAATTGACTTCTTAAATAAAGCAATTAATTTGGATCTAATTTAGAACAGATATACAACTATAAAATAAGCATAGTTTAAAATAGTAAGCTCCAAGTTACTTTATTCATGAAATTCTTGTCAACTGCACAGTTTGAAACTGAACCGTTTACAGCAGTCTGTTACCTTTTTATGGAAAATTGTTGTTTTCCCTCTATTTCATGAAATTGGTGCAATTATATTTAATAGGCCTTGGTTCGCTACGATTATTTCCCAACTAATTTCCCTGTGCAACAAACAAATTATGTGGCTTGCGGAGTGCGGCTTGCGGGTCTGCGATCAGATCGCGCCCGGTCTCATTTAGCTGTCACGGTTGCATCAAACAGCCCCTATAATTTAACTAGAAACAAGCCAGATAAAAGCGGGACAATTTACCTACAGATTACCAACACACAAAGAAATACTTGGGCTCGATATACGCTTTTTCTATTATTTCGTAAAATACCAAAATTATCCTAGACGTAACCGTTACACTAAACACCGGTTAGCATAACCAAAAAATCCTATTGTAAATTGGTCTCCAAATTAGATATTTCGAAATAATCCCGAAAGTTGGTGTATCTACGATCGATAAAATTAATAATACGGTTAGAAATTGTTATAATTTTAAAAGCCTAATTATATTTTGTGTACTCTGTTTAAAACTTGCTTGGTATTGGTCTTTAGTTATACAATGGTAATCAGCAATTTTAAACATTTTTTTTTAATTATGTATTAACCGTAAATATTCTATTCAGATATTTTGAACTGTAATTCCAAAAGTAATACCTATCTCTCCCTCTCTGCGTGTATGTGTGTGTGTTTAGTTTACTGAAAATTAAATTTACGACATTATAATCCAAAATCTTGCTATTTATAACATTAACAATATCGTGTAATATCGAATAGATAGTAGTAGCGTAGCGGTAAATAATAAGTATTGCAATTAAAGTAATGTAACAGATGTTAGTTATTGTCACAATACATAGAATCTATTGCCTGTAACCATACAACTGCGTTTAGGAGTAGATAAATTATATCAAGAACGAGTACACACAATAAATAACACAGAATACGGATTGTGCATGTGATGAATAAAAAATAACATTCTACAAGAATTTTCAACGATATTTAATCGTATGCTAAATTAATAGAAACAGGTCAAATTTTTCAGTTTTGATACCTCCACTATAGTTTTGGTGGCAATTGAAGCTACCTTTATTACCTATCAGAAATATATTTTTTTTAAGATAATGTTTATATACTGAAGACGTGGTATTTTATTACTACAATAACAATAGTTGTTTAAAGTGCTTTAGAGACGTTGGATATGGCGGATTGAAGGTAGAAACATTTTTTTATTGCGTCCGTTATATGTATCATCAGATAGTAAAGTAAAAAGAACACGATAGGTACAGTTAACGCTAAATTGAATACTTTAAATAATAAAATAATTAACATCACTATAAATGTTTTAATAATTATCTCCATTGAGTTGATATACTTCAAATATAATAAACTTTTCTTACGCTGTTAGAAAATTTGACGTAGGAAACTTTCTTGACATTTATATAGATAAATCAAAGCAATGAAACAAAAGAAGTTAAAAAGCAATTGCCATTACTAACGCCGCTTATGCAAGCAATCCACACCGAATCTTGAAACTACATTTTGCAGGAAAAAAATCAGTATTTAAGCCACAGGTAAGTTTTAAAGGAATAACACCGATTCCTACACAACACTTAGCAACTGTTTTACTTAAGAAAGCTACGTAATTACGAAGATTACAAGGTTTAAATGAGTAGCCAGAGGAGCGTCCTTTCACTCTGAGATCTAAAAGGCTACTACTTGCAAAAACAACAAAACATTAAATTATTATTTAGCGGTAGAGATAGAGATGAACAAAATCATGTGAAAAATTTGAAAGTGCAACGCTTGTAGCTTAAATCCTAGACACATCTCCTGGTTTTCTACAGCCATTCAGAAAATAGGACACAATTGCAAATTTTAACTAAATCTAAATTATTCAAATAACTTTGTTATATTTGATAAAACACAAAATCTGAATTTGCTATCACATTTCAAACAAAATTCCATACATTTTAATACCGCACAGAAATACAATTTAATGCGAAGTAAGCGAACCAATATTTCCATTTATAAAAATCAACTATTTTTCTTAAATTGAATTAAGGAGTTTATTAAAATTATTAAAATGTGTTCTTAACACATTCTAGGACAAAGCGGTATTGTAAAATTCACACAGGAAAAGTACAAATTCTCACAAAACACATATTGGTTTACATATGTCGAAAACATAAACCACAAATAAGTACGGCAAAACTTCAAAAGCTACTACACTACCAAAATACGCATCGGAAATGACCAAATGGCGATAAGAAAATCGGTCCCAAACTTTATTCAACAATTTATTTCAGAGACTATAGTCAATAATAAAAGTTTAAGTTTAGAGTCTAAGCTTGATTGAACAGTTAGCGATAAGATAACAGTAAGATCTATAGTTCCATTCATAAATTGTTAATAATATTTACATCTTCTTTCATCCTAAAATATTCAACCTATTCAAAATAATTTACCTCTCTTTTATTTATGTGTTTTATATTTATATGTAAGCAGACTATTAATTTACATAAAAGAAATTTTAAAAGAAGGCGTTAAGAACCTAATTTTTGTACGAATTACTAAATATAGAAAAATCACTAAAAGTCAGAAGTGAAATTCAAATTTACACCTTTTAATTGCTTCTTAAAATAATAGTGCAATTAGACTGATTGACAATAATAAGCAGGTGTTGCTTTTCATAATTAGTAGCTATACATATACAGGGTCCGGCAATTGGTATCACCTATTTTCCAAGACCTGCCCTAAGGATAAAAAGTAATGGATTGAAACAAATTTGAGATGAATATCAACTTTATTATGTGCAATTTTAGTTCCTAAAAATTACTTCATTTAAATGGCCTCCCTGAGCCTCGATGCAGTACTGCAATCTTTGTCTAAAGTTTTGCATCACTTTTCTCAACAATTCTGGTCCAGTACTCTCTATTTCTTCTGAAATACGCATTTTAAGGTCTTGTATTGTTTGAGGACGCCTCTCATAGACCTTTTGCTTCAGATATCCCCACAAAAAGAAATCAGGAGCCGTCAAATCGGGGGAATTGGACGGCCATGTTATGTCACCAAACCTCGAAATCAAGTGACCAGGAAACATATTTTGCAACACAATTCGAGTTTGCCGTGCTGTATGTGCGGTGGCACCGTCTTGTTGAAACCATACTTGGTTTTGCCCAAGTCTGCGTAATTCCGGCCTTAAAAATGTTTCCAGCATATGAATGTAACGTTCAGAATTAATGGTAACCGTTTCATCATTTTCTTCGAAAAAATATGGTCCTACGATTCCAAATATTGAAACACCGCACCAAACGGTGACTTTATGATCATGAAGAGGTTTTTCATGAAGCTGGTGTGGATTTTCTTCAGCCCAGTAGCGGAAGTTTTGCTTGTTAACATATCCACTAAGATGGAAATGAGCTTCATCGGACATCAATAAAAAATTTATTTGATTTTCATCTTTTTCCAAAATTTGCAAAAACCGCCTGCAGAAAGCCACACGAACTGGTTTATCAGGATCTTTTAGCTTGTGAACGACTTGAATTTTGTATGGGTGGAAGTGCAAATCTGAATGCAAAATTCTTAGTAGCTTCTTTCGGAAATTTGCAATGCAATTGAATGTCTTGCTGCCGATCGCCTCGGACTTCTTCCTACAGCTTGTCTGACGCGTTCGATATTTTCGGGTGTTCTTACTGTACGTACGCCTCCAGTAAATTTTGAGCCAACGTTCCCCCTAATTTCAAAGTCTTGCAGTCACCTCATTATTGTTTGTCGTGTTGGAAATCGTCCGCGTCTTCCAACATTAAACTCGCGACGAAACTGCCTTTGAGTATTCGCAACTGATTGACTTCGTATAAAGCTTTTAACCACGTATACGCGTTGATTAATTGGAAACTTATCCATAATCTATTAAACTGCATAAATTAATGCACACAAATCTGACAATAGAATTGTCAATAACAAAATATTGTTTTAATAACAGCCTACTAAAAATAGGTGATACCAGTTGCCGGACCCTGTATAAGCACGCTGGTAGTTTCACCAACTGCAGTTAAGTAAGCTGCCGATATACGTTAATACGCAGTAACCTGGTGTTTAGGAATTTCTGATGGCACGATAATTGCTACCTGTGGCCTAGCAGATAGTACATATACATAACTTGCGACCAACGTTTTTTTGCTCGTATCTTTTTCTTGTCTTTTAGATGCACATATAGCTTAGTTTTTCCAGGCAAAGTCCAGACAAGGCGGCCTCCATATGGCGTGTTGGATTTTTTCGGCGGTCTAATTCTAATGTGCGTTTGGTGCACTTTTGTAGCTGCATCATCAATTGCCAAGGCCAAATCTTTTACATGTTTATTAACTCTAGGATCATTGTCTTCCTTAGATACTCTTTGAAATGCATCGTCAAAAAACACGTGAGCTAGAAAATTACATTTTAATGTAAAGACTATCAGAGATTTATAAATCCACCCGTACTTTCTATTTCGTAATAGTCAGACATAATAAATCCTAATTCTTCCCTAACTAATCTCCTGGCGCATTGATCTTCATCGAGTCTCATTATAGATTTCAGGAACTCCGCCATTTCTTCTTTGCTTTCGTGCCACATTGTACCACATGCGTATATCCTTGTTATTTCGTTCCGATTGCTGCTGATAATTTGAGGTCGAGTGTCTGAAATAATAGTCTGAATATCATTGAGTTCCTACAACTTTCGAAATAACCTTAAAACACCTACAATGAAATGCTTATTTTTATAGTGACATCACTAGTTTAAATTTTTATTAAGTGCCAGCTGCATTAGAACTTAATCATGAAATTTGCGAAAATATGCTACCACACACACAGATATTTTTAATGCGGTACCATAATACACATTACTAAATTTTCACGTTTGTGATCAGAACTGGCTCTGGAATCATTCGACGTTAGGTTACAGCCTCGATTGGAAAATTAGTATTTCAGTCAACGGTTGCAGTTAAAAGCGCCTCTTCTGGCCACTGGCTAACCAGAAGAAATAATAAAACCACACAAAATATTTATGCTTTCAAGTAGTACAAATAAGAAAATAGCGAGCTAACATTGGCCAGGGACGCTCTAGGAGATTGATGTAAGTACAAACAGAACTCATCGGTACTAACTCTGGATTGAATGACTCAGAACTTCTACTTTGCAAGGTAGAAGAGGAACAGAGGAAGCAATAGAAAGAAAAAGGAATAAAGTAAAAATAAAAATTCAGAAAGAGTAACTTACCGACAGTATCAACAATTTCGGAAAGTAAATGCCACAACTAAACAAAAAGGGATATGTAGCCCTCGTAATGTTCCGAAGAGAACATAAATTGTGATTGAAACTGAATTTAAAAAGACTCATACAATGATTAAATATCAAATACGAGTTGAACCCTAACCTGATGAAACCATAATACACCATTTTTGTCTTAAGAGTGACAAATCGCTGTGTAGTGCCTAATGTATCTATCATCAAACCTAGGAGTTATTATGTAATGGTAGTCATCAGATTATGTTCAGATGATGACAGGTGACGAAATATTAATAGTACGTCTTTTTGGTATAGCTATTCAACTGAAGGTTGTTATGTTCGTTTAGTTTTACCGCTTCATATGAATTCAAGTTTTATTTTAATTGCCGCTCTTATGTCAATTACTATTTTATTATTTTCAACGATTAATTTATGGGAGGTCACTTTTGCAAAGCTTCCGAAAGGTTCCCATTGTTCCGCTTGTCGTGCTCGTTTAGTCTGGATATGCCGATCGAAAACAGTTCTTAGAACCCTTTGTTTTTAGAATGGCCCGGAAGTTCCACGTGGAACATTTTGTTCTAGAATTCTTGCACCATATTTCGCCACATTGGGAAATTTTCCAGCTGTTGGAAATTCGCCTTGCGTTTTCTCGTGAGTCGATTTAACACCTTCGTTCGACCCGGTTGCTCGTTAACATCTCAGCGCCGATGATAAAAAAAAACATGGCAAAAGTGAGCGCTAGCTTCTGGGAGTGAACACACGTGATTTGTGGAGACACCGTGTTGTTTTCTTGCCTTGGACAAATGAATCTTTGGCTTGCGTCGGATTAAAAATATTAGCAGGGTGTTATCTTTTTGTAAAGACAATTCAGTGGAATTGTTTTCTCGACTTGTGTCGGATCAAAGCCTCCAACCTCGTGATTTCCTCCATTAAGCCGTTGCAAGTGATAATCCCGTACAACAGCGGAGATTTTGGCTCCTGAAGTTCCCTTCTAAAAACATCTAAAAATACTACTCAACAAATAAAATGAAGAAAAGAAAATACCGAAAGACTGGAATAATGTTATAATAGTTTTACTATACAATCAAGGAAATAAATTTCAGTTTAACTATCACAGACCAATACATCGGCTATTTCGAGTCTATAAATGAGTATCAAAGATAATAAAAATTAATAGTCTAACAAATAAGCTGGATTTCTATCAACCACCGGAGCAGGCGGGTTTTCACAAAATTATAGTTCTATCTACCACATACAGACAATACGAAATATCATTGAAAAAAACGCAGGAGTACAATCTAGACCTAGTCTCTTGGCATTTGTATATTGTAATAAAGCCTTCGATTCTCTAGACATATAGGCCATTATCGAATCTCTAGAAAACCGGACAACAGTTTCAAGATACATAGAATTATTACCAACACACATAAAGAAGCCATTAGCGCTATCAAACTGGAAGAGAATACAAAACAAATAAAAATTAATAGAGGAATAAGACAAGACTATACGATATCCTCTAAATTATTTATGCTGGGCATGGAGGACATGTTTATGAAATTACAATGGGAACATAGCAGAATCAATCTAGACGGAGATACATTGAGTAATCTCAGATATGCCGATGACACGGTGTTAATAGCTGACAGTCCTTACGATCTAAAAGAAATGTTACATAAGCCAAAAGAAAAATCGGAAGAATAACCATAAATATACAAAAAACAAAATATTGAGATGGACATAACCATGTGCAACAGCTTGGCGACAAATATAGGAAGTTGACCATACTTGGGACACAGAATAAAAGTTGACAAAGAATTACAATTAATCTGCAAAGACGAATCAGAACAGCATAGGTGGCGTTTACTAAATTAAGTCATATATTAAGAAATAAAAAGAAAGCAAAAACATTACAATCGCCATGAAATTAGAACTTCCAGAACAATGTGTTTTATACTAGCGCTGATATATGGAGTAAAAACATGGGTATTAGCGGAAAAAACAATTCACATATTACAAGTAGCATAGTGTCACATGCAAAGCAGCCTTGAAGAATAAAAAGTCTATAGCATGTATCCGACGGAAAACGAAGATGACGAATGTGGTGGAAGGGGTAGCAAGAACGGAATGGTGATGGAAAAGTCATGTTGCGCAATGCGTGGCGAGAAATGGACAAAAAAACAATTGAATGGAGACCGGGATCTGGAAAAAGCGTAGGGCGTTCGATATGACGATATTAGGAAAATAGCTAGTAGAAGATGGAAAACAACGCTACTGGTTAAAACCTAATGGAAGGAACTGGGAGAGGTATATGTCCAAATGTGACCTAAACGTGCTGAATAAAGAAGAAGAATAAGTTGTTGAAAATATTTATCACAAATATTCATAAGCATTCTTAAGAAGAACATAAACAGGTTGGTGAATCACAATAATGTATCATTATATTCAGATGCTTCTGATTTCTTATTAACTGAAAAAGAATTTACGCGAAGTAATATGTAAATAAGTTTTCACACAGGATTTATGAAACTTCATCGAAATTGGCTAGTTATAAAAAGACCAATCTACCGAAACAAGACTTCATCAAAGCGAAATTAATAGAAATACACCAAACCATAATTCATCAACAGAAGTATTGGTCGAAGTACATGTTACGATTAACAGAGCCTTTGGTACCATGATAACAAAACTGCTCAGGTTCAATTTCCCGTGGGAAAACAGTTTTTTTTCCTTGTAGTGTATGTGTGTTATTTAGTAGTTGGGAGGTTATTTCAAGAATGGTTCATAGTAGATCCATGATATCATAAAAGATGCTGAGGTATTATGTTAATTGAAGTGCGACGATTATTTTAAAAAACGAATTTTCGTTGTAATCTATATCACATTTGAAGTACAACGGCTCATTTTTTATGTTAAATTATATATAATGATATATACATATATATGAGGACGGGGATGGCTGAGTGGTAGCGAGCCAAGCTTTGGATGTAATAGTCCAAACGCTTCCCGGTTCAAATCTCCCCAGGGTCGGAAATGTTTTTAATTCCCTGGATGGTCGGTACTGGGTCCCGATCTTCAATTGCCATTGGGGGTAAAATTAATGACACTCCTCGAATTACGGTCGCATTAGAGGAGTAACAAGACCGTAAACAAAAACATTCACACACCCCAGCAGGTTAAACATGATTATGCACCAACACGGTAACTCGCAGAGTCGGGCCCCTGTTGTGCATTGCACAAACTAACTTAGCCTTGTCTCACACCTAAAGCGATGGGCCTCTAAGGCCTGTGAAAGCTTCTATATATATATATATATATATATATTATATATATATATATATATATCAGCGCCAGTGTGGTCCATTGGTAGAGCTCTAGACTTCGGTGCAGAAAGTCGGGAGTTGAATCCCCCGACTCGATGCCTCGCGGGCGGCCTACCCAGTCGCTTTAAATAATTGGGTGCCCGCGTTCGAATAAACAAGGCGTAAGAATGCGGATGTTTAATATGTGATGCTCACCACATCACCACGTGTTATAGTAATTTGGCACGCGATAACCACGTGTGAAAGTAAGGATACGGGAGCTCTGACCTTCCGCGTGGCAGGCCGAACCCTTTCATAGGGTGTAGAGCCTCACCGTTGTTATTATATATATATATATATATATATATACATACTTGATATAGTATGGGGTCCTTCTTAAATACGATTTTCTTAGATTGAATTAAACCTATGCAAACTAATACAAAGTGGTCTCTTAACACCGTATGAGAATCTGCAAACGAAGAGCACGAGGATGAACGTCAGCTGGAGATCATTCTATTGTTGTAGACTTGACTGTTTCGCCCATTTAATAGAGATTCAAATAATTTTAGGTGTAGTACCTTTTACTGAAAATATTTTATGATTGCGTGTATTGGTGTTCTTTTAGATTTAAATTTAAAAAACAACAAAAATGTCAACGAAACTAGTTGAAATTTAATACACACCAATTTATGTATATATGTTTTTGTGTGTACACTATCGCAAAAATTTCATTTGTGTTTACTATTATGGAAAATTTTCCACCAAGGAATGTAATTTTTGTTGAAGCTTCCTGAACTCTTATGAAATTACTTCACAGTCAAGTTTTAAACAATATAAGGAAATGATTGCGAAATACATCATTACCGAAAGGAACTACTTCTACCTCTTTCTTTATTCCCTATAATTTCAGCTTGCCCATTAACTATATTGATAATTCATATTGCTTACCTTCTTCATCGTCGTAATCAACATCATCCTCTTCTAATTTTTCGGGTCTATCATCCCGTCTTCTGTTCATGGCAATCGATTGATCAATGAGAAACGCATCATACATTGGCCGAACATACAGTTTTTCTGTTCTAGCTAATCTTTCACAATGGGGCGTCCAAATGTGAATAGTAATCCAAGTTTGTGAAAGCAACCACAGTAACCATATCCATGAGTGTTCGCTAGCAATAAAGTCATGTAAGTAGTAGACTGGCGGACTGTTGAAGAACAAATATGCAGGAATGTGTCCATAAAATTCGCAATCGTTTCCATTGTAAATGCCGCACAAAGCAATAAGAAGTGAAATTGTAACTGGAACTGTGAGGTTTACTGGAAAAGCATAACTAAAACCTTGTATTGAGATTTTGCACGCAAATTTTCCAAAAATGTAGGTGAGGTACGATGCTATAATATTTATTAAGAACACCCAGACGGGTGCTAAGTTGTGTGAAGGTATCATCCTCGATCCACCAGTCTCTATCACTTCTCCAATATCAAAACTGCTTTCTTCACCAATAATTGGTTTTACCTGAAAATGTTAATTATTGTAATTTCCTTCAGGTGTCAAAACATGAATAACTACTGACCTCCATCACGTGGATGTCGTGTACTTCAAATGCAGCGGAAAACTCATCAAATAAAAAGTCTACACTGCCTTCGTTAACCCAAACAATAATCAACAGAGTAATAAAAAATAACAAACACTTCCACAACGACAGGAACATGTAAGCAAAGTACCGACTATTCTTATAGTTCTTTTTAGTTTTGCCCAATTTTTTGATAAATTTAATGGGAGAATCTTCAGAAACGTAATTTTCCCACCAGCCACACGAAATCAAAATAACAGAAACTGGAATGAGCCAAAGACTGGCTTGATTTTCTACCATTGGCCATACAACAAAAGCAGTGGCTTGCGCTATAATGCTAGTTATATCTAATACCATTTTAGTAATATTCGTGCTATCTTCGGGGTTTCGTGAAAAGAATCCTGCAAAATTCGATTAATTACGTATGTATACGAATTAATTAATATTGATTTATCTTACCAACTACTGCTGGTACAAAGCAAACAGCGTTTGTTAACATAGCCCCTTTCACAACATCCAAGTCTGGTAAAATACAGAAAACTAATATCGCACTTCCAATGGTTGGTAACGACTCCGTTACAAAAAATGTAAAAGATTCCCCCTTCGTCGGCATAGACCAAGTTTTAAATAAACAAATTCGTAAAGATCTTATAAAAGTGCCGAGTTCAACAGCAAAAAAGGTAAATACCAGGATCCATATCCATGCCACTCTCTCCACGCTCGGCAGTTTCACAATAAATTGCTGGTTGGTATCTGGATTTACAAGGAATAAGAACAGGCAGTACTTGTTATGGTTTTACCTACCTAAATCTTTGTTGCAATAGGGTTTCGTTTGATTTAACGTAATCTGCGAAGTCATGAATAACAGAGTTCCTTTGGAGATCACAGCTGATCCCAATACAATCACGAAGGTAGTGAAATATGCTAATAATTTAAATATTTTTACTGAAAAGTCAATCCATTTTGATTCTTCCATGGAACCCGTCTCTATCCGGATGGGTGGATCTTCGAATACGTCCCATGGTTTTATTTCTTGTTCTGCTCGCCTACAATTTGCAGAAAATATATTCACATTGGACATTTTTTTCTTAATAATGGAAAAATACATTTAAAACTCAAAAAAGGTTAACTTACATGTGATCACCGAAAAGAGGATTCAGTTCCTCTTCCGAGCTGAATCTGTTTCTAGCCATGGCTATTGTAAATTATTCTATAAACCTATATTTAAGAAATTTGTTTAAGGATTTTTAGTTATATTAAATTATGATTGATGTGTAATGATTCACTGCTCGTAAAAAAACGGACGTTTTCCCTTGCCAAATGATTCGCAAAAAATCCTGTGTTGTAAACTACTTTCTTTAGCATCGAGTGAAAATAATGTAGAAAAATTAAATTAGACGAAAAAAGCACAAAGAACGAAATTAATATAAGCTCAAAATGCTACCAAAACCGTAAAAACTAATTGTTTAATAACAAATGTTGCTACCATGAGCTCGTATCCGTTCTGTTATTCGATGAGGCATGTTGTGCACCAAGTTTGCAAGTGCTTCTTGGTCAATTTGTGCTCACTCTTCTTGTAACATAATCCGGAGTTTTTCAAATGTCCCTGGTGCGTGAGTATGCTTTCGTAAACGACGGCCAAGCATATCCCAGACATGCTCTATTGCGTTTAGATCGGGGCTTCAAGCGGGCCAGTTCACCGTGAAGATTCCAGCATTGTCCAGGTACTCCCTCACTCTAACTATCACGTGCGTCCTCGCGTTATTGTGCCTTAATATGATACGATTGTCGATGAGCATAAGGAATAACATGATCTTCAAGACAGTTCGTGGTGTATAAATTAGCATTAATGGTATCATTTACCATGATTACCAGTGCTGTATGACCATTCAATGATGTGCTCGCACAAACCATCAGTGATTGCTCGCCAATTGGTGGACACACTGAGCATACCTTATCCTTGTCAACGCCATAGACTTTCACCCCTATTTGGTCAACTTAGATTAAAGCGGGACTCATCTGTAAACAAGACAGTGCTGGAATCGTCCACTGTCCAATTGAGGTGATCATGAGTAAAAAGCAATCTTGCCGCTCTACAAGCAGAAGTTAATAAAGGACCATTAGGGTCTTTTCGAGTTCATATCACGTTGCCTAAACTGTTCGTACATAACCTGTTACTCCTCTTATTGTACTTCAGTTAACCGACCAGCAGCAATTTTTGCAGCTCGACGATGTTCCCGAAGCGCACATAAGACAGTAAAATTATCATCGCGTCTGCTAGTCACACGATCCGCCCAGATCCACCTCTTCTGGTATTATTGTCCAGTTTGGTTATATCCAATTATAGCCCCAGAGAAAGTGCTACAAGCCACATTTAATATTTGAAGGATATAACATAAAGAATGTTTCGTCCACCTTAATGTAATGCACTCGCTAGGATGGCTTTTTCGAGTCTCCTTAGTTGAGAAAATTGCATAAATCGAAATATTTTCGTCGCCTGACGAGAGTGCATGATGGCGATATGCACTTAACGGCGTCCTTCCGAGAAAATTCGGCTACTTTGTACGAAAATCCCTGCGATACCATCATGACAAATGCATTCAAACGTGATAACAACCGCAGGCGATATAGCGAGAGCCAGGGTGTAGTCAATGTATTCAAAGTAGGTAGTAGGCTGCTTATTGTTACGTTTCCTTCTACGAAGTGAAATTCACATACTTCAGCTCTCCCATGCACTCTCGTTAGCCGACGACAATAACAATGTGTCCACACACGGTGTAACAATACTTTTAAAGGAAAACGAGAAACAAAAGAGTAATCGTTTTACAAGCGATTGTTTGATTTTGTACAAAAGCGGAAATTTTAAAAAAGGAATTTTTTTACGGGATGTAATATAGGTACGGTATTACGTTGCTAAGTTTCTTAATCGTATTCAATTTTAATATTTAACAAAAATTAAAATCGGCTGCTAGCATAATAATTCTTAAAATACGAAAAACATGTGGTGTCCTTTTTTTCAACGAGCAGTTTAGTAAATAATATGAAAAATACTGAAAAACTTACCTAAATATTGTAAAACACATAGCAATCAACATTGCTCGAAATCTAATCAATTGGACGACTGATGTGCACGATATGTCCGCGTACGCTGCAAATTATTAGAGTCAGTTGATAAATTTGAGAGATAAGATTAAGAAGATTAAGAAAGGAAAAGAGGGATTAAAAAACAAAGGCAATGTTCATGATCTACGCTCTATACGTAATACACCAATTAACTTGTTATTTTCCTCTAATGAACTTGAAATAGTTTTTGAAAAAGAATAAAATATACAAAGTAGAATGTTTGATTTCTGTCCTAATTATATTCTTGAATAGAGACCGAATCAAAAATGTTTCCATTATTATACATAGCTGTGTTTCATCAAATTCTTTAACCAAAAACATTTTTATTAGGATGCAAATGTAAACATTGATGTTATTGGAACATGCAATAAGTTTAAAACTTTACTAAATTCTAAATACAAGACACTTTTATTTTAATTATTGCTTCAAATATATAGTAACACAGGCAAAATATTATATAGTGTTATACGTTTTTTTTATTATTTTCACTCATTCATACTACAGTTCCCCCCCCGGAACCGCTTTCGCATTACTTCAGGGGGGTGCGGGCGTCCTTTACATACTAAACATTCATGCAACATGCACTCTAAACTTAACTAAGCAAATGCGGTCGCCCCAGTCGGGATTCGATCGCTCCAACGCCAACGGAGCGACTACATTTGCTGTAACCTCGAGTGGCAATGCGTTCTCGCACTAGACCACCGGGGCCCCTATAGTTTTATACATGGCCATCTACATCACCACACCTTAGCTCCATGGAAGTTCATTTAAGACATTGCGTAAAACTAATTCTAATACAGCGCACTTGGCAACTTAGCAAATAATTGTAGTCTTATATATATATATGCATAAAAATTATGGTAGATAGCACTGTTTGATCATTTTTCTTTTCTACGAGGCTTGTGCAACTGAAACCCTATTTCGATCAACTTAGCCTTGAAAACAAATGCAATAATTCAAATGACGTTTGTTAATGTTAGTAGTGTTTGTAAGCAACACATTAATAGGTTTCTGGCGTTTGAATTTGATTCTGACTTTTAAAACTTCGATTTTGAAATGGCGTGTGTTGTTGAAAAAGTTTAATCAGCATGCAGTCCTACAATTTTTATACGCTGAGGGTGTGCAGCCATTGCAGATTCATACGCGAATGCAAGCAGTGTATGGAAATGCATGTATTGAGAACACAACTGTGAAGGAATGGTGTCGAAAATGTAAGAATGAAAAAGAGGCGAATATGGATGAGCCGCGACCAGGTGCACGGTGTACTACATTAACAGGAAACAATATGGCATGTGTGGAAGGCCTTATTAGAGAAAATCGTCGTATTTCAGAGGAATTTCAGAAATTGTTGGTGCAAGTGTAGGATCTGTGCATAGTATTGTTCGTAATCTAGGTTACAACAAAGTTTAATCGTAATGGATTCCTCGCCTCTTGTCTAATGAATAAAAATGCTTGCGAATGGGCATACCTCTGCAACACCTCACAGACTATAGGCAAAATGGTGATGACTTTCTTCTGTCAATAGTTGCTGGTGCCATTACTACGACTTACGAGCCATCCAGTAAGTTATCGTCGATGCAGTGGAAACATTCAAGTTCACCACCAACGAAGAAGTTTGAATCACAACCTTCTGCAGGCAAGGTGATGTTAACATTTTTTTTTGACGATGAAGGATCCTTGTTGTGAGAGTTTAAGGAACTTGGAGTAAATGTCAATGAAAATCTGTACAATGAAACTTTGAACAAGCTTCATCAAACAATAATACGAAAACGTCCAGGAAAACTTACGCATGGTACATTTTGGTGCACGACAGTGCTAGGCCTCATGTTGCTAATGTGATCTTCACCGAAAGAAATTGAGGTTTTTAGAGCATCCACCCTATAGCTCGGATCTATCGCCTTGCGATTTCCATATTTTTGGACCGCTGAAAAAGGCGATAAAAGGCCGGCATTTTGAGTCTGACGCAGAAGTACAGATAGCTGTGGAAGACTTCTCCAATCAGCAGGCACAAAAATTCTATGAGCAGGGTATACGTCGGTTAGTAAAACAATGGAATAGGTGGCTTAACTGTGACGGTAATTATTTGTAATTAAATTGTTGAATACATTCTTTGTAAAACAAAGTTGGGTTTCAATTGACAACCCTCTTAGTATGTATTTTCTCTGTTTTAGGGCTAACTGGAGTAAATTATGTTTTTATTATTGTGGTCTTATTTGAATGAAATAAAAATATTGTTGCATTAAAGATTTTTTAAGCTTTTAGCTTACTGAAAAAGCATGATGACACCTAAAAAAAATGTTTACGCTTTTTTTAGTGAGTATTTTCTCTAAGCCATTGGAAGGAGCATCAGAAACTGTTTAAGATAATAGGAAAGTATTTTTAAATTGTTCCATTTTAAAGGAAATATTTATGGTTAAATAAATAATCATGTTAAGTTACGTTTACAAAACGCATTCAATTTACAGTACATTATTCTAAAACATTTCTCGCATATTTAAGGTCCAAATTTCTGACAACTATTTTCCTTTATAAAATTAAATGTACAATGCAGTGCTACAGTAAGATTTGTTTATAATTTTAGTAATAATCTTTTAAGCTTAAGACACTATGCGAACATTTGTAAGAACCACTGGAAATAATAACTTCTTTTGACCGTATAAATTCTTGCAGCATACCATGAAAAACTTCTTATCGATCCTTAAATGAGACAGTTATGTATTTTAAAAGATATTCTTTTGTAAATTATGGTTATAGAAATATTCCAAAGTAAATAATATCACTTTTTAATAGTATAATAAACTTTACTTTCTCATTTAAAAGCTGTCGATGACGTCACCGATAACAAATATCTAATATCAAAATAACTTTAATCTCAAAATGTGTCGCAAATTCCTGGAAAAATATTCGTGCGATATCGATTTCCTTGACCGTTTTTGTTCTACGCCACATTTGAAATACCTTTGTTTATCTGTAAATCCCGGTTCAACGCGTCACGTTTGATTTTTATAATCCATATTTGCACAGAAAGAGAATTGATTTGTTATCTCTGATAAGGGGTTATGAATGTAAAAGGATTAAAATGCTTAGAATCAGTGGCGCCGCTAACGTTTCTAAAATAGGGGAGACACTGAGTCATTTGATATCGTTAGAGAGGGGAACTACGACTGCATTATTAGAATATTTCTGTTATAATTATTTCCATTCACTAATTTGCATGGTTAAAAAGCAGGAAACTATCGATTGATGGATATGAGCCAATATTACTATTTGAAATTTTGAGTATAATTTTAAAAAACAATTTTCGAAGTTCTTTTGAACCCTGGAACCCACTAATATGACCAATAAGTAAACAATAAAAAATATTTATATGATAGCGCCTGACTCAAGAAGAACAGTTTTTGCGAGTTATTGTACTCCAGACCAGAGCTTTTCGGGCTATTCCGAACATTTGGTGCAAGAAGCAAAATATAGGCCCCCTAGGAACAAAGAAAGTTCGGATATTAAAAACCGGGGCCAAATACGTCACTGCAGAATATTGTTACTGTAAACGCGACGTAAACGGTAGGTGGGTGGGTCAACAGTTTGGTTCACAACTCTATCATCTTTTCAGGTGGTGGTTCCGGGTTCGAGCCAAGTACAAAGCTTAATCTCCTTTGGACAAGCAAAGTGAAGCTACCATATTGCTATAAAAAATTTCCCCAAAAAGTTTTCCTTCCTAATATAGGGGTGAAAATCGTTAACGACTGCGAAACTACTCCAACAGCATCTACTAGTAACAATACGCACACAAGTATACTATAAGACTACATACAATGTATTCTGTAAGAGTAAGAAGTGTTGTACCTTTATATGCAATCTACCATGACTGTCGGTAATATAGATTCCTCAGTCGGTTGTCATCTCACTGTCAAATGTTGTAATGGCAAGAAATTATGAGCATTTTGTCTAAGCTTACACAAAAACAGTATTTAACACTAATACGGGAATATTTTAACGATCTTCTTGCTTTTATTACCTTCATATGATATACATATCGGAACAGAAAGCAGTTATAATTAGTTTCTCTCGTAAAGGAAGCAAGATTGCTGTTTTAAATTCAATATAAATGCAATTTGTAGAACATCATACCGAATTTTCAATGGCCTTTTATGACCATAAATCCTATATCGGTTTGTAAAATTGCTACATGAGACGGAAAACGTTACCAGAAAGAAGTGCAGTGGACGTCTACTGGAAAGTGCTGCAAAACTATCGACACTGGTATAGAAACAATGAAAATGCTCCCAAAGCCCCCATTTGTAATTACTTTGTCACAGTATATACATGTATCAGTAAAAATGTGTCATTCAACTTTGCGGAACAATATTCTGTAGTATTTTTATTGATTGACCATTTAAAAAATGTATTAAATGTTGTAAATACATAAATGTTTCTCAGCAGGGGGCCGGCATTCCAGCATATGTTACAATAAATTAATTCATTTTATAATCATGTTTTGTTATATTCAACGTCATGTGTCGTAGTTCTAGGTTATAGGTAGTTGGTTTATTTGTCAGTCTCAGTATCACATTTGTACATGAGTTGCTATCACCAGAGTGCGGTCCAAAGATAAATTTTATCTAGATTGTACATTGATAAAGCGAATGTTGTTGATTCTCTTAGTATGTCAATAATAGAACATTCTAAAACTTACAAGTTCAGTTTAATTTGTATTGAAAATCTTAGATTATATACCATCGTAACCTGCACATTAAAATATCATTATTGAACCAAAAGCGGTATTCAACCAAAGAGCATAAATTATATCTTTTATGACTCAACATACCACCCAGTGCCGGCCAAAGGGGAGTGCACCGGGTGCAGGGCACCGGGCCCCAAGTTATTGGAGGGCTCCAAGATATTGGGGGCCCCAGCATTACGAACAAATATATGAACATTTTTTGTTGAAAATATTGATGCCAAAAATTGCTTATTACATATTATTATTTTACTATTATGAAGCTTTCACAGGCCTTAGAGGCCCATCACTTTTGGTGTGAGACAAGGCTAAGGCTAAGTTAGTTTGTGCAATGCACAACAGGGCCCGACTCTGCGGGTTACCGTGTTGGTGCCTAACCATGCGTAACCTGCTGGTATGTGGTGTATTTTTTGTGTAGATGATCTTGTTACTCCTCTAGTGCGATCGTAACACGAGGAGTGCCATTAATTTGATCCCCAATGGCAAATGGAGGCCGGGACCCTGACCGATCACCCAAGGAATTATAAACATTTCCTACCCTGGAGAGATTCGAACCGGGAAACGTTTGTACTATTACATCCGAAGCTTGGCTTTTCTACCACTGAGCCATCCCCGCCCCTACTTATTACATATACTAGATATAAAAAAAATTGTCATCTAGAGACTTCGAACTATTAAATAATTAAATTGGTCTTGACATACAACTGCAAACTGCAAGTTGTAAATATGAAATGTGCAACGAACAGGAAAATTTCTTTGATTTTCCGACAACCTATGGATAATGTTTGTTATGACGCGTTCTTGCATATTCGTGCAAGTTTGGACGCGTTATCTCGTTCAAATTGATAGGAGTGGTCTGTAAGGTTCGCAAAAGTTTTAACCAGGGCCGGCCAGATGGGAGGTGCGAGCCACTCGGGCCTCGGACTGTACAAGGGGGCCCCAAAAAAAGGAGGAAAAAAGAAAACAAAAACTAATAAAACAAAGAATGTGAATGTTAAAATGACTATCGTTTTGAAAACTCTATCTGACTTATCCTCTTTAAAGTCGGAACTTGTCTTTAACTCACTGCTGTGCGCTAACTCTATTTTTTTATTTCTTAATTGTTTATTTAATTATTTAAGTTTGAACATTAGATAAAATAAATTTCTAATTGGGGCAAAAATAATAATAGCGTGGTTAAAGCTATACATTGGGCGCCTATTAAAATCAAAACTGTAATTAGACTCGTTCTATCTGAGAATTTAATAATAAATAAATCAATCTGTAAATTATTTAACCAACACATAAACCAAATAAGTTTTGCACCTATCTGAATGAGGGTCACTGTTATAATTGGAGCAAACTGTATAAACTCGAATACTAGGGACAAGGTAAACACATAAAACGCACAGGAAATGCAACAAATTTTAAACATTGAGGAATTATACCATAAAATTCAAAACAAAATTATCAGTGCTTTTTTTTCACAAAACAAAGTGGCTTATAACTTTACTAATGAATAATAAACAACTTTAAACAAATAAATATCACTTCTTTAAGACTTTATAACATTTGCCTGTTCAACTAAAAACCCACCTTCTTTATTCTTGAATGGAGGAATGTAGACTTGGCCTTGAAGGATTCCCCGCAATCTTGAATTTCAAAACTTCCCACGTTGGCGCGAATCTCGGGCTTGTGGCACGTGGACAAGCTTACAAAAGATGACGGCAGCAACTTATGTTTCATAAATGTGTGCGAAGAAATTGAAGTAGTAGAACGATCTTAATTTAAACTTAAGCAACAAGTAAGTAGATCCTCATTCCATTAATTTCTTTTATTAGAATGATCAATAAAATTGTTCGTAGAACTTGTATTGTTAATAATAATATTATAACTCCCAAATTCGACTTTATCATAAACGTTTGTGATGGAGTTTCTTCTTAATGTCAATGTAACGAAGTATTCTTATTCAAATTATGTTATTAATATTGACACTTATTTTTAATTATATCTTGTAGATCTGAAATTATAATCGGATGACATTGAGATTTATGTTTTGTTGTCATTCCAATAAACAAAAGACGACGAAAAATATTCGACAATCGAGTTATGCTTACTCCCTTCTGCGACGAAATTCTTATTTTGTCGAATTTTACCCAAAATCTCGGCCGTAAGTTAATTAAATCACTCCGAAGATGTACTCAAATAAAAACATTTTGTTTTCTTACAAAAAACATATAAATAATATTACACAAATTTACATATTTGCGGAGCTGCAAAAAAAGCCTGCTTTCAGCTTGGTGGTGAATAACTCCCCAGCTTTTATTTATCAAACTCAACTTACACCCCCCTTTCCCCGCCCCTTTGCCACGCCCGTTTATCCCATCCGTTCACCCCGCACTATCTGTTTATATTGTCCGTTTACACTGTCCGTCACAAGTATCTGTAACAACTGTCTGTTTACATTGTTTCTCAACATTTTCTGTCTACACTGTCTGCCTAGACTGTTTGCCTAAACTGTCTATTTATCCTACCTGCCTTCATTGTTTGTCTACAGTATACACTGTCTGTTTACATTGTTTGTTTACGCTGCCTGTTCACGCTGTCTGTCTACGGTAAACGAAAAAATTTCCTACTACTTCGTTTAGCAGCATTTTTCAATATTTTGAGCAATAAAACATATACAATAAAATTTTTCAGTCAGTACTACAATATAGGTACAAACTCCAAACGTTTTGAATAATTAAGAGATTTACCCGTTTACCCTGCCCGTTTACCCCGCCCGTTCACTGCGCCCGTTAATCCCGTTCGTTTACCCCATCCGTTTATCCCGCACCGTATCCTTACCCTTTCCCTTTACCCCGCCTCTTTCGCCGCCCCTTTACCCCGCGTGTTTTCCCCGTACTGTCTGTTTATATTGTCCGTTTACACTGTCTGTCACAAGTATCTGTAACAAACTGTCTGTTTACATTGTTTGTCAACATCTTCTGTCTACACTGTCTGTCTACACTGATTGTCTAAATTGTCTATTTACACCGTCTGTCTACATTGTTTGTCTACACTGGCTGTTTACCCTGGCCGTGTACACTGTCTGCTTACACTGTCTGTTTACACTGTTTTTCTAAATGAAAGAAATTCTTATTACTTTATTTAGTAGCATTTTTAAATATTTTGAACAATAAAACATACATAATAGAATTTGCTATCCAATACTTACAATACAAACTTCAAAATTTTTAACAATTTATAACTACTGTCTGTCTACATTGTTTGTCAACATTTTCTGTATACACTGTCTACCTACACTGTATATTTACACTGTCTATTTACACTGCCTCTCTTCATTGTTTGTCTACACCGTATGTTTACACTGTCTGTTTACACTGTTTTTGTAAACGAAAAATTTTCCTACTACCTACCAGTGGCGGCTCGTGAGTTAAGAAAGAGGGTGGGCACAAGAAAAAACTTGCCTATTTTTTGTACATAAAATCCATTCTCCTATTTTTCATGCTGGAAAAGACGTCTATGACTTTGTTGTCAAAATCCGAGATAGACTGGACGAACTTCTTTTCTATTGATAGGACCGCCAATGCGTTCAGTCGATCTTTTTGCACACAATTAACTTCCATCATTGAAAAAACGTCACTTTCGTCTTTGAATTCAAACGCGCGATTGCGCGATAACAGCGCTCCAAGTCCAAATTCAAACGTTGACTGCAAATCGGGAACAATCTGCTCGGTGCCCCATTCTCCTGATATATCGCGTATAGCGAAGATAACCGACAGGCAACCGAATCACCTCTACATGGGGAACAAATCAGAGCGTTCCCCGGAACATAGGTTTGAGCGTGTTAGCCGCGCCTTTGGTGCGGAAGGAAAATTTGATACCATCGTTAAAATAATGAAATTAAAATAATGCACTGAATTACATGCGAATTTCTTTCTGTGTTTATCATGGTGGTTGGATGGGCACGTGCCCTTGTGCCCTTTAGTACAAGCCGCCACTGCTACCTACTTCGTTTAGTAGCGTTTCTTAATATTTTGAGCAATAACACATACAGTGCGCGGTAAACGGACAAGGAAAAGGAGCGTGGAAAAGGGGCACATAAAAGGGGCGGTGGCAGAGGGCGGAAAGGGGCGTGATAAATGGGCAAGGTAAATGGGTGGGTAAAGTGGTCGGGTACGGTGGCCTAAAGGGGCGGGGTAAAGGACGGGGTAAAGGGTTGGGGCAAAAGTTGAGGCGCAATGGAGCGATGTAAACGGGCGGGGAAACGGGAAGAGTAAACAGGTTAATTTCTTAATTATTCAAAATTTTGGAAGTTTATATTGGAAGTATTGATTAAAAAATTCTGTATTATTGCGCAAAATATTCAAAAATGCTATTAAACAAAGTAGTAGGAAATCTTTTAGTTCAGAAAAACAGTTCAAACAGACAGTGTAAGCACTAAGCAGACAGTGTAGACAGCCAGTATAAAGAGCCAGTGTAAGCAGATAGCGTAGACAGGCAGTGTAGAGAGACGGTGTAAACAGGCAGCGTAAACAAATAGTGTAAACAGACAGTGTAAACCGATAATGTTTTACTCTAAGAAAAACAAAATAAAATTAAAATAAACCCTCTTTTAGCCGACAACAACAAGCAAATTTCAACAACCAGATTAGAGATTTTGACAGGTGATTAAATTATTTTAATTTGACAGTTGTTTAAATTGGCATTTGTTTATAGTTCAACCTCAGACATGCAAAGCATTTTCACAGCCCTCCCTACATTGGAAACTATTTGATCACGTTATTTATGACAATAATATATCCGTGTATTTTTTATTATACATTGTACATTGGTTGTGGTTCTGTGTCCACGGTTTTTCAAAAATTATTAAACGAAATCGAATACAGTTTGGGGCCCCAAAAAATTTGTTGCACCTGAGCGCCTTTATAGAGAACGCCCGCGCTGAGTGTCACCTATCCAGTTTGATTTCTTATTTGATGTATCAGAGAATGAATTATGCAGTGGCGGCTCGTGAATTAAGAAAGAGGGTGGGCACACCGCACAAGAAAAAACTTACCTATTTTTTGTACATAAAATCCATTCTCCTATTTTTCATGCTGGAAAAGACGTCAATGCGTTCAGTCACTAAAAGTGGCAAAATACCACCTACGCCACACATGCCATCGCGCTCATAAATTGCTGAAAGTTTACTTTTCAATGTTACACTGTCCAACATAGGATAAGATTTCACAGTTTCATCAAAATATTTTTGTGGAAATGCATGCCTATACCAAAGACCAAAAGCGTTCAAAAATTTGTCCATTAAACACATATCGTATAGTAACAACCATTTGCTGATGATTAGAAGTGTCTGTAGTTTCATCGGCCTCCAAAGCAATGAAATTTGCAGATTTAATTTCTTTTAATATCTCCTGATTGTAAATTTGCAAGATTGCATCTAGCAATTCGTTCTGAATAGTTTTTGAGACGCCTTTAAACACTTGTGAACCTTTCATATGTATTGCAAGCACAGCGTCTAATTCGGCAGCGAAGTTGATTAACCCTAAATAAATTCCTGGATTGCCTGACGTTAATGTTTCATGGTAACCTCGCAACACGAGTTCAAAGGCGCCGCAAAATTTAATACACATAATTAACCGGCGCAAAATATGATGATTTTTTTCCACGTCTTCGTTGTATTTAATTTTATGTAGCAAATAAGCACCCTCTAGTTGTTTACGGATGTCCACTTTGCCTAAAACACTAAAATTCATGCACGCATTCATGTGAGAAACGGAAGATTTGTGTTTCTTTGCCCTCTCTGCAATGTGTTTTAAATTATTCACCCCTTGTGTATTCCACGCACTAACCTTTTTCTTAAAAATTACGCACATAAAACAAAACAGTTTAGTTGTTACCTCAAATGATAGCGGGTTTTTTAAAAGATTTTGCACGCAATTAACTTCCATCATTGAAAAAACGTCACGTTCGTCTTTGAATTAACACGTGTGATTGCGCGAAACAAAACACTACGGTCGAAAGTCAAACGTTGACTTTAAATGGGGAACGCTTCGCTAGGTGCCCTATTGGCCTGGTATATCGCGTATAACGAAGATAACCGATAGCCAACCGAATCATCTCTGCATGGGGAACAAATCAGAGCATTCCCCGGAAAATAGTTTTGAGGCTGTTAGCCGCGCTTGTGGTGCGGAAGGAAAATTTGATACCATCGTTAAAATAATGAAATTAAAATAATGCACTGAATTACATGCGAATTTCTTTCTGTGTTTATCTTGGTGGTTGGGTGGGCACGTGCCCTTGTGCCCTTTAGTACAAGCCGCCACTGGAATTATGTATTGTAGGTATAGAAGATAATCATATCAATTTTCAAACTAAAATAACAATAACCAATACAATATAGTTATGGGGAATTTGAAATTTTAAATGACTGCAATAAGATGTTATCTTATAATTACTAACTTGATAAGTTATCAAAATAAAATTTACTTATGATTTTTAGTAGAGTGAACTAATAATTAACGAGAAATGCTACGAAGTACGAGTCATAATAAACTAAACAGATTTTTCCAAGATAACTTCACTATCACATTCGATATATTCGAGATACGGAGTAACTACTACTAATAATAATCATATGTATTAATAATATGATATACACTTACAGGAAATGAGACTACTCAAAAATATTTACATAAATATTCACAATAATTTTAAATAAATATACCAGGATATCAAATCAAAAAAAAATATTTACAGAAGCGTATCACACTTTAAAGCTCCATAAAATTTCAAAAACCATACATCATAAGATCTATTTTCAGTGTCATCGACTCAAGACTTATATTTATGTGCTTCTTCTCGAAGTGCTCTATCCTTGAAGATATGTTGTGTGGTGTTGATGGCACAGGGCAGTGGGTACCTACAACTACAGTTCCAAACCACTTCATCTTCGAGGAGGTTTTATTCAGGTAATTTAGGGATTTGAAGTCATAGTTCGGCACCGTTAGGGGGATTCTACGAACATTATGCAACACAACCTACACCTGCAACACATTAGTAACTATTCTTCTCGGCACAAACAACGTTGCAAATAGAATAGAAAACATTCAATTAATTGTAGATGAAAGCAGATAAGTTAATTAAATATTAAAATATGAAGCTAAACATTTGCACAATCATTTAATAGAAAACGTAGCAACGTCTACCTGAAACTAAAGTTTCTTCAAAAATAATTAGTTAGCTTACCAAATGTATTCATTTGCAGTAACAAACAAGAACTTATAATGCTAATATCTGGATGAAATTACAATTGAGGGCCCTGGAATAAAAGGGGTATAAGTGCACTTTTTGTCATATTTGAGTTAACTACAGATTGGAACACCTGAAGTTGATATTTGTTTGGTGTAAAATAAGTACAAGTAATTTTCTGGCTTTTACTGCCATCTGTTGACCAGTAAAAAACATTAGCGTTTTAAGCTAAATAAAAGGAGTATTAATATTATATTATTAAAAATACTATGTAACCAACTGTAAATCTTTGTTTGGTGTATAACAGGTACAAGTGCCACTTGTACCCATTTTATTCCAACTTATTCTACTGTTTCGTGAAAGTGTAAAACCGTGCTGCACGTGGTAAGTATTCCACATTTTGATAGTTTGAGAGTAATAATTGGTGCTGCTTTTTTTAACTGAATCCAGTTATTTCTACAGTGTTATTTGCGACATTTTGAGTGCCTTATTTTCGACATGAAAAGTGAAGATCAAGCAGGTATGCTGTAGTCTACAAATTTTGCAGGTTATGTCATAGTAGGTACCTACTTTTACTTAATTTTGTGTATTTTTTTAAGACGGTGTTGATATCACTGACCTATATGAAACTGACGAGGGAAGTGACTATATCCCTGACGCCGATGATGAATCAAATAATCAAACGGATGCGGAATTTGAAGAAAGTGTAAAGGAGGGCCCTCAAATACCAACAAAAACCAGAAAACGACGGCGAAATGAGAGAGAATGGCAAGTAAACAAGAAGAAACTGCTTCGAAATTCTAGAAAAGCGTACATTGGCCACAAAAAGAAACATCATTTACCTCGCAGAATGCAAGTTTATGATCATAGTTGCAGTTATGACTGCAGCAAAAATATATCTGAGGCAGAAAGAAGGGTGCTTTTTGATAAATTTTATAATTTGTCATCTTACAATCTGCAGAATTCTTTTCTTTCGTCATGTATAAAGAAAATAACAGTCCAAAGGAAGAAAAACCCTGTCAAGGGTAAACAATTTAGCACTGAAATAACACTGCTGAATAAACGGGTATGCAAAATGTTCTTTCTAAAAACTTTTGATATTAGTAATAAACGATTTACCACTATTTGTGAATAAACCAGTGCTGTTGGTATTTGCGAGAAAGACCAAAGGGGTAAAGGTCCTGGTAGAAAAATGGAATTAGCAAGACGAAACCTCGTTATTGAGCACATTAAAATGTTCCCGAGATACAGAAGCCATTACTTAAAAAAATCAAATTTAAATATCCGATACTTGTCACCAGCGTTAAACATAAAGAAGGTGTATCAACTTTACTCCGAATTCTGCAAAGAAAAGAATTCCCTTCCCGTCAAGGAGTCTTACTACAGATTTATCTTTAATACCGAATTTAATTTACGTTTTCACCGACCAAACTCGGATACATGCAGTAAGTGCGACAACTTTGCAAATATTATTAAACATTCCCATAACGAAGACAACGTTAGAGAAACCACGGTGAAAAGTTTGTCCATAAAAGAAAAGCAGAAAAAGCACTGGCCTCTAAGAAAGATGACAAAAACCAGTATAAACATTCTACAGATACTTGGGTAGTTTGCTTTGACCTCCAGCAAGCTTTGCCAAGTCCTCTCATAACAACATCAAAAGTCTTTTATTTGAGGCAATTGTGGACATATAACTTTTGCATCCATAATCTCATAACTGGTGAGTCAGACATGTATGTTTGGGATGAGACCGTTGCCTCCAGGGGCTCCCAAGAAATAGGGTCATGCTTGATTCACTTTATTAACAACGTTTTGCCTCAGAATGTGACGAGACTTATTGCATATAGCGATTCGTGCGGTGAACAGAATAAAAATAAGAATATTGCGAAACTATTTATGTTCCTAATTAAAGCGACAAGAATTCAGGAAATTCATCATAAATTTCTTGAACCAGGGCACA
>JABXWE010008180.1:0-10413 GCA_014611495.1 Limonius californicus | reverse complement strand
GAGGAAGAGGATTTACTGTTGCCAGATGAAGAGGACGAACTTGTCCAAATGGATTCAGATAGTGATCGGAGTGACAATGAAGAGCAGTGACAATTATATTTGTGCATAATGTATTGGTTATAGTTTTTATTTTTCATTTCTCTGCCTGTCTATGAATATTTTTTTGTGTCGCATACCTACTTTAAGATACTATTTCATACATTAAATTTCTTTCTTATATTACCACAATCCTTATTTTTTTTATTGAATCCATCTCCCCTCTGTGTAATAGTACACAAAACAAAAAAAAATTAAAAAAAATACGAATTTCCAATAATTTGATAAGTTAAGCAACGTTTCTACTATTTCCGACGGAACACCTTATTTTTACCCCCTCCATATCTCCGAAACTATTGGGCGCAGCAAAAAAATGTATATGGCAAATTTTGTTGAAAATTTAACGTACTTTAAAAGTTTATAGGGTACAATAAGCTCTAAACTGAAGGGTTTTCGAGATATTTGCAAAAAACTTAGAAAACATACTGTTTTGACACCTCCTCCCCACCCCCCGCCCAAACCCGACGCTTTGGCGGCGGAGACTTTTTACCACATTTAGAGCAAAGAGTAATGAACAACTTGTGACAGTCAGACCTTAGTTTTATTGGATTCCCTGGTTTGGAGCTAATTTTACTGTACTAGAAGAATATGTTGGTAGATCTCATAACCAAGCGTTGTTAAGAAAGTAGTCGTCTAAAAGTCGAAACATTTTTTACTATTACTCTTTTCTACAATAAAGGTGAGTGATATCGCATATTAACTTTAATAATTACATTTTGATATCTTAAAATTATTTACTACAGGAAAACCTGTGCATATTGCCACGCCTTTGTACAAAATACAAATACAAAAATATTGATTGAGGTGAAAAAGGGTCAGGTAAGAAGTTAACAATTTGACATACGTTAGCGTCCCGGAAAACCCACTCGAAGACGGGAGGGTTCGACATATAATAAAATTTTTTGGACCTAATTAGGGATTGACTAACTAGGCAAAGGCGCCACCGACTTTAAAAACTCACTAACGCTGTCCTAGATGGTAATTTACGGAAGTCGGACCTTCAGAATAAGTAACCACCTACCTTGCTTCCCAGAAATTCATCAAATGTAAATAGCTTCCCACATAACCAAAGTTAACCTTGACTGTCCAAAACGTGATCATTTCTTAACCTCGAAAGATGACCTACCCGGGGTAACTTATAGGCATCCTTTGTGCATCCGCAGCGGTTACAAAACTACAGTATCCGTTACGTTCAACTTAAAGTTGAGAAATAGTTATTCTAAATAGTTAACTTTATCGCAACCAAAAATGTTAACCTTTAGTTAACTCTCAAAGTGCACCTTACAGCTACGTATCTTTAAAGCGACCTATAGTAGTTAATTTTCAGTTACATGCTCAATAACAGGTTTTACAAGTCAATAAAACGATGGCCAGTGCTTGCGAAAAAATAATCATTATATTTAGTTGATAATAGTTGCACATGCTGTTGTGAATAACTATATTGCAACTGGGTTTTAAATTACTCAAGTCAATTTAGCTATTGCCCGAATATCTACTTCAATGTTGTAATTAGTAAAAAAAATATTGACAACTTGAATTTAAATGTAATGCAATTATTATATATTTCCCATTTTTTGAATGATGTAATTTCTTACTAAAATTAGTAACAAATACATCAACAAAAACGTTATTTATTAGCCCAAAATACAGTAAACCATATTACTTGTTTATTGAAGGTATCGCCTAAGATAAGTTTTGATATTCCTTTGACATTTTCATTCGCTAACTTTGGACAACCCTCCAATTTCTCTTGAGGTCATCTAACAGTTAATCCACATTTTCACATCTGAAGTAAAGGTAATTGAGAAAATCTAGCGGAAACGATATTTTTTAAATCGTTAGCTGTTGTTATGGTATTTGTATAATAATATGGTTTCCATGAAATTTGTCCATACAAGTATTCGGTAAACATGAAGCACCACATTGTTTAGAATTATCTATAATTCAAATCGTCATTGTATTATATCAAAATATTTTAATAAGTATATTACTGTTAGGCCGTATTTAAGGTTATTAATCAAAAATTTTGTTATTGTACAAATTTTTGCATTACATGCTTATGTAGTGGACGTCACACCCCAGCTTAGTGTATACACACAACTGTCTCCTCTTCGCACTCTGTCTAGGATTCATTGAGCAATAAGTAGGACCGAGTAAGAAGAACTAGCGGACCAGAAAAACAAACGTGTTAATTAACGCAGGTGGTCTTCCTTTGCAAAAATATGCGGTTACAGTTTACTAGTAAAATGACATCCTACTTAACTACCATTAAGCCAACTATTGTGATAAACTCTTCTTAAGTAAAAGGTGACCGTTAAATGCTTGCGGTATTTGTTCATATAAATCCATAGCCAAATAGCAATAAAGTTGGGGAATATCCAAGTTTCTTCTAGAATCATTGTAGATTAGGCCTAGGGACACTTACATACTTGTCTTTAAAATTTCCAGCAAAACCGAATTTACTTAAAGTATTATGACAGGGATAAGTAGTTGGATTAAAACATTCTATTATTCTTATTTAGTAGGTATTAGGGGGTTTTCTTAGAAAACTTAACATCCGGATAAGTAATCAACGTGGACCGTTGCACAACATTTATTTTTTGCACCGTAAGGCCGTAAGGCATGCGCTATTTACAACGACAATCAAAGTGCTCAAAAGTTGGCTATGAACCCTGTATGTCACAAAAGGTCCAAGCACATAGACGTGCGCTACCATTTTATCCGGGAAGCTATTTCAAATAAATTGGTCAATCTTAAGTATTTGCCCACAGATGAAATACTGGCGGATGTGTTAACTAAAGCACTTTGCTTGCCAAAGCATTCAAAATTTATTAGTGAATTAGGTTTGGAAGAAAATATTATTTAGAGAAGTGGGAGTGTTAAAGAATGATATCTAAAAATATTATTCAGTCAGTACATGCTGCGCCATCTACTGACATTTGCAGTAACTCTAACTATGATGTATGTTTTTGTTCCAACGATAATAAAATGGAGTCAGTCTCTTACGAACTGACAGATACGAAACATCGTGTTTACTTTTCCGTCGTTCCCTCCTAAAATTTTAACAGATAATATTAACAACGTAGGGCTTAACTGTCCCCTTGTCTTATTCCAGAGGAAACCGGTACCTCGTCAATTAATTTTCCCATTGTTTTTATCCTGACCACAGTTAGAGTTCAATTCTTTGATAACTTTAATTATTCTTGGATGGATATGATTTTGTTCTAATATGTTAAGAGGATCCTCTAGTTTGACCCGATAAAATGCTTGCGTTAGGACAATGAAACAATGATACATTGGTTTATCGTATTCGATGGATTTTTCTATAATCATCGCTCCCTTTTAATATCGAAACTACTTTCTCTGATATTGTTTCTGTTAATAATTTCAGAATGCTGCTTAGTAAACATACACCTCTGTAATTTTGTAGATTGATTTTCGATCCTTTCTTAAAAATTGGGATGGTAATGCTCGAGTGCCATTGGTTTGGTGTAGGCCCTGTGTTAAATATTTTGTTATAAAAGATGGTTAATTAGAGGGTAAGTGCGTCTCCTCCGTGCTTGGTCATTTTGTTTGTGATTTGATAGAGACCGGGGGATTTTCGATTTTTTAGTTTTCTAATCGCTGATGGTATTTCATCTTCACTAATTTCAAATGGGTCATCCATTTCGTCGTCGTTGTTCAATATAATTTCTTTTTCTGCATTTGTAGGGTGATTCTTGTACAGATTTTTGAAGTGGTTGGTCCATTGCTCAAGTGTTATACTTTTTGTTTCTACGTATTCGTTAATTGACTTTTTTCTGCTTCGTAGAATGTTCCATACGTTTTTTGTCCGCCATACAAATCATATTCCATATCCTTAGAGAATTTTTCCCAAAACTCCTTTTTTATTACCCGGATTCTTTCATTTACGTGATCTCTCTTCTGTAGGTACCTATATCTGCATTACGTTAAAATAACTATTCTCAAAATTTGGGTGCCCAGACGAGGTTGCGTGTGATAATGTTCCATTTGATAGTTTTAATGTCAAGTAGTTTGCAAGGGATTGGAACTTCACAATAGTTACTAGAAGCCCTAATTATCCACGTTGCCTCATATCAAAGCGATTGGCCTACGAGGTTTGTGAAAGCACCAATAATCAATAGAAAATAGCATCAATGATTGGTACACTATTTGTTAATTCAGATTTCTCCGTTTTAACAATTGCTCTGGCTAACTGTCTTTACTGGACAAAAAGCTCGTGGTAGTGTTGTAAATATTACCACTTAACTCACACTTCTAAATATTTCGTCTAATTAGTGGACAGTATATTAAAGACCGTTTTTCGTTAACTTTTTCAAAAAACGGAAGCCCAAAACGAACCCTTGCTTGGACGAGCCACTTAAACCAAGGGATGAATGTGAACTGTTTTATTTTTACAAATATATACATAATTATACAAAGAATGGGACAGAGGACCTTAACTAAGTAGCTGAAAAATACAAAGCAGAACTGAATGTCGGCATTTGCGGATAAAACGAAATCCCGACCTTCTCGGAAGGACACGGCAATAAACAATATTTACGAGCTACAAAACATTTTCACTCAAGTACTGAACACTATTCTTTGATTCATACTGTATATTGTATAAGGACCGAAAGTAGTTCAAATGACTATTACAAAATTACCTAACCTGGAAGAGTAGGTATGTTGGTAAACCTCAGAATTGTTCTAAATAACCAAACGTTGTTAAACAAGTAGTCGTCTAACAGTCGAAACATTTTTTACTATTACTCTTTTCTACAATAAAGGTGAGTGATATCGCATATTATCTTTAAAAATTACATTTTCATATATTAGAATTGTTTATCGCTTTAAAGGAGTGTAAGGCAGCAGATATTAAAGAGAACAATTGTTTACTACAGGAAAACCTGTGCATTTCAACATGGATACCTTATCTGATATGCATGAAGATGTCAAATCTGAGGTTACTTCGCTATCAAATTTTACCAATTCTACATCCGATACCTGGCATCGAACCAAAATCAACGAAGAATTATCTTGCACTGAGTTGGAAACTAACGGTAAGTTTACATTATTCACACGCAATCAAGCACCAGTACATAAATAATAATAAAACAAGGTTTTCCTTCAAAAAACAATTATAAGGTAGTTACCGAGCTGAAGTTTTTGGATAGGTACCTGACAGATGCACACTTTGAGACATAAGTATTTTTATATTTCTAAAATTAATATTTTAAAGCTTTTCGGCATGTATTAGGGCCAGTGGAGCGAAAGTTAAGCAATTAGAAAGTGGTTAGGTACATCCACCATCAGTGACAGCTTCCGTACCCCTCCAGATGACAGAATAAATAGGTACTAGCAAAAAGCACAAATAATAATAAAGTTAGTTTTCGAGATATGCGGTTTCTCCTCTCTAGCCATCCACCCTCTAGAGAAGACCTTCCTTAATAACTTATATCAAGTCATTTTTTCAAAAAGTGTCGAATGTCTCTCTCCAGCAAATTTTTAAGAACACGCTAAATCGTACATTTCGAAAATAAACACCAGGTGCCTTCTGCTTAGCTGCGGGGGTAGTTTCCGCCAAGAGGAGTGGAACAGCTGGATTTCCCAGTTGTCCCCAGTTATCTAAGTAGACCACTGCCCAAGAGCCCTATGCTATCCATGTAAGTCAGTGTGAAGAGTAGCTTTATAATATTGTAATTATATTTGATCAAACATCTAAAAAAAATAATAAATTAGATATGAACCTGTAGGAAAGGAGATCTTGAAAATTTAGAACATGAGTAGACTTAAAGACTAAATTATGGCACAAGTATTGGAAGTACAAGAAGTAAGAGGCGTGAGTAACTACTGTGGCAATGGGATAAGTGAGCCGAATACGAATCTAAATTTGTAGTTGGCCCAAAACGCCGACTGCATATCGATTCGGCGTTTTGAGCATTCGGCAAAATGTCCACGAACGCACCTATGAGCCTCGTTCAAAACGCCGACCACAACCCAAATCTAAGTTTTGGTCACTGTGTCATTAATGACGAGAAAAATGTAAACAAAATCGTTAGAGCCGCCTTTCGTTTATATTTTTCAAAATTTTACAAAATTTGATCTTTTATTTTTTTTAATTTCTTATTTGTCAGATAATTTCTGTTTTAAACCGTAGGTACATTTTTAGCACCACATTGTGAAACACCATGTATATGTTACATACAGGGTGTATTAAAAATGGCGGATAACGGTTACGTCATCCAATTCTACGTTCAAAACCAAGCAAAAAACTCAACAAACGCACGTAATTGACTCACGCTAGCGCGCGCTGTGATTGGTCTACGCTAGATAACGCTAATGCCTCATTACTTGAGGAGTAATTGACGCTCAAAACCTTTACTTTGCACTCGTAATTACCGGGTTGTTTGTGTGCTTTTTGAGCAGTGCTTATTGGCTTTCGGAACGTTTGTACCTATAGTGCCTGGTGCTTATTTTCCTAAAATGGAGCAAGTTGTTCCAGAAACGTGTAATTGTAGGGGGCGTCCTACTACTTTAAATGAAAAACAAATGTACAATTTGTTGCTAAAACAGTGGGTGTTAGTGAAAAAGAATTTTAAAGGAGTTTTGGGATACTAAAACTTTGTCTTCTCCAAAATCTCCCGGAATTAGAAAAAAACTTTTAGATGAAACTGACGATGCTGTTCTCTTTGCAATTCGTAAGAAGGTACTATGGTGCTATTTTTAAACAAATTGTAATTTTTCTGTACATTATACGAAATTTATTCCTTGCATTTCTGAGCTTGGTAAATTTCTGTGTAAGTTTCGAATTTTTTTTCGGAACGAAATACCAACCGTAATAAAATTTTGACGGTTGTTAACAATGATGACCAATTGCCGAGGTTTAAAGAAATCGACTTTATATGGAATATTAAAAAAATTAAATTTTAATTTTTTATTTTAATTTTTTAATTTTTTTTTTTAATTTTAATTTTTTTTAAATGTTCAACTCGCTGCCGTCAATCCGTGTCTTTTCTTTATCTTTCAATAAGTGTACCTGCTGAAAAATGTTGCCAGTGACGAAAATAAATGTTTATCGTGAATGTTCTTGAAATTTTTATTATGCAAATGTATATTTTTACATGGCTGTATAGAGAATAAAAAACACTAACTGGTCATGCTATAAAAAGTATAAGTTGCCATTAAAAAAAAATGTCGATGACGCCGTAGCTAAAACATATAACATATAATTTTATTCACCCTATATATCTTTTAGCAACAGCAACTGCGTATAATGCCTCGACGGAAAATGATGTACATGGTAGTTTGTTTTTAAGGTTCATGAACATGTCTTGCCATTATTCTCTCCCTCTTTAACTATTTTATGATACTGACTAGTGACTACTATAATCAATTTCTTCAAATTGCCTGATATTACCGAGAACTTTTGTACCTCAATAGTTATTAGTACTATTGAATGCCGTTGAATACAGCAGTTTTGTATCTTCTAATCAACTTCACCGCCATTTACACATTTTAGTTTTCAAACTAAACAATAATACCAGTAATTACACCAAAGCAATCATTCAAATAAACAGCAGACCAACAGAGATTGTTATTGCCGGAATCATTAAATGTGCACTTAAAAATAAGTTTTTCACCGCCTGGATCTGGGAATTTTTGTAAATCCATTGCTGTTATACCTATCTTAAGCCGTATTTGGGAGTTTCCCGTAAAACGAATCGCCTTAATGTAAATGCCCAAAAATGTCTTAAATGTTTAAGACAAATAAAATTATAAAAAGATTCAAAATATCTACAAGAAATTAAAATCATAAATCCTGAATGTATCTTTGGATATTTTATTCTTTAATAAAAAGATACCGCCTAATAGGATCTAGATACAGATACAAGATCCGCTTTTATAAATGTATCTAGACACAAATACTAGATCCTAAAATAGTATCTTAATTCAGGATTTAGATTTCTAGAACATCTATCTAGATTGTAATACTCCTGGTTCTGCCGGGCACGCTCATAGCCCAGGGCTCGCTGGATATAAAGTTTGTTATAAAATTTATAATGTTTATTCCTATTAATGTACAAATCTAGCCTAACTAAAGTGTTTGATTGGTATATCAATAAATGCAACTAAAAATCCTAATTTCTGGGTTAAATGAACACATACAAAATAAAACGGTTATTCTAAATGAAATTAATTTGAACGTAGTCCGGTCCTGGAATGTCGGTAATGGCCTCCACGCTGATCTCGGAATTTGAGGTTACTGGTTCTAAATTTAAAAATCAAATGTTGTTATTAATACACACAGGTTATATCAGACTGGAATCTACGGTGTAGTTACTAAAAGTTAGTAACGGTGCGGTGAATCGGGTCTGTGAATTTTAAGCTGTCGTAGTTCGGTGAGTTTTGTCGGTGTTTCAAATGCGGCGGAAAATACGTGAATTTGCTTTATTTATTCGGATCTATTTACAGATAGGATACACTTTCAGAATGCGGTGCGAACCAGATAAATTCAGTGTTCGGGCTTATTTAAACTGGAATTGCTTTTAGCAAAACTCGGGGCTAAAACCCCATGCTAGGCTAAAGCAGAGAGAAAAGTAATTGCGATCAGAATGCGGTTTGCACCAGATTAAGACCGAACTTCTCAAGTTTTTATGCAGGATTCTCAGGTTTGCGGTAAATTGTATTTGGGTACAGAATTCGGATTATAAGTTTCGGTTCAGGACAGGTTTTCTAAGCTGGACTTCCTCCTTCTGGTCTGGACTCAAAAGTTAAAGATTTTTCCTCGGGGAGCTCCTTTTGTACCAATTTTCCATCTGGGTCTCGCTCGGTCCGGTCGCACCTTCGGTTCTCTCGGAGTGGGAAAGGCTTCGTTAATCTCCACTTGCAGCGTCGCGCGCGCTCCAACGGTGAACTAACATCGCGAAAATTTCCTAGCAAATTTAAAAATGCGTTGTCGCCAAGAACTTCGTTACAAGATACTACCAAACACTGGCTACAACGCTAAAAACATCCTGTCGGTTCTTTTGGCCACGATATTGTACATGTTTCGTAAATAAATATTAGGTGGGGAAATTATACGAAAGAACCGATTAATTTTTGACGAATTTTAATAAATCGGGAAAAGTTCTGGACATAGCGAAAGCTACTTTTTTTGTGTGTAAAATTTTTCAGAAATAGAATTAATTGGTGGAAAAACAGTACTCTTGAGTATAATAATTGTTTATTTGTACCAATGAACGCACTTACGCCCTTTTAATCAGTGACAGGGGAGTCAGGTATAGTCTTCGACATTCCAAACCTCAAATATCCGCTTAACGATAGGCAGGTAGAAAATTACTGAACAATAGGTGTTAGCAGATTATAATTTACCTTTAACGCATTTCTAACTATGCATAAGCCCTGCAACAGCAACAGACATGATGGGCCGTATTGAAGGTAATTTGAATATATAAGAAATAAATTACAAAACAAACTCAGAGTTTATTACAATTTTTAATAAACACTTATTTACAATGCAATGTATTAATAAGTAAAATACATAGTATAATAATTAATTTTTGGTAGGATATAACTATATATATAATTACTCTGAATCTTCTGTAGTCGATAATGCACTAGAAATCTATTTGACTACTTTCTTTTTAAATTGGGGCGATTATTGTGCAATTCCCATTGTGCTTACATTCTATAACTGTCATTTAAGTGCAGTTAAAGAAATCCTTGCTAATTGATTTACTATTGCATAGGTATTTGTTGGTTATTTACAGAAACCTATTTCGGGATAAGCAATAATCAGCATTTTGCAACGTAAATGTGTTTTCAAGTCCGTCTCTGAAATTCACCGTTGGTAAAATTTGAGGGAATGCCAAATAAAAATCTTTTAATACCCATTGTTCAATAAGTACTTAACACTTACCTAGCGTTAAGCGGATATTTGAGGTTTGGAAAGTCGAAGACTATACCTACTAATTAGTAGGCGTAAACAATTGATAATGCCTCTTAAGCAATTATTGATCCCGGCAAACTCTCCGTTTCACATACTTGATTTAATTTTGGCATTACAGTATATGATAAAGGTTAACCAAATGCGTGCATCCGCTTAGGTTTAAGTTGGGCAACGTTGCCAAATTAAAAATCTTTCAATTGCTAATAATTTAAAAACTCTTCGTCTAAGATCAAATTGGTACCAGAGTTTTTTGCTTGCCTTTGAACGTAAAATCGCGTGATGTAAATATTATCCGCCATTTTTAATACATCCTGTATTTAACATACACGGTGTTTCAGAAATGTGGTGCTAAAAATGTACCTACT
>JABXWE010008178.1:0-17832 GCA_014611495.1 Limonius californicus | reverse complement strand
GTATCTTAAAATTCTTATCCCAGCTCAAGGTACAATAGAGTTCTTTTAAGAAATCAGTTGATGTCCATGGGCATCGCTTTATTTTAGATTATCAAATGAAATCTCAAATCTACGATTGTAAATATTGGTTTGGTATTTAAACCATCAACTCGCCATAGTACAGGGTATCTTAAAATTCGTATCCCAGCTCAAGGTACAATATAATTCTTTCAAAAAATCAGTTGAGGTACATGGATATCGATTTATTTTAGATTATAGAATGAAATCTCAAATCTAAGATTGTTTGGTAGTTAAACCATCAACTCGCCATAGTACAGGGTATCTTAAAATTCGTGTCCCAACTCAAGATACAATAGAATTCTTTCAAAAATTAGTTGAGGTCCATGGATATCGCTTTATTTTAGATTATCCAATAAAATTTCAAATCTAAGATTGTAAATATTGGTTTGGTACTTAAACCATCAACTCGCTATAATACAGGGTATCTTAAAATTCGTATCCCAGCTCAAGGTACAATATAATTCTTTCAAAAAATCAGTTGAGGTACATGGATATCGATTTATTTTAGATTATAGAATGAAATCTCAAATCTAAGATTGTTAATATTGGTTTGGTAGTTAAACCATCAACTCGCCATAGTACAGGGTATCTTAAAATTCTTATCCCAGCTCAAGGTACAATAGAGTTCTTTCAAAAAATTATTTGAGGTACATAGATATCGATTTATTTTAGATTTTCGAATGAAATCTCAAATCGAAGATTGTTAATATTGGTTTGGTATTTAAACCATCAACTCGCTATAATACAGGGTATCTTAAAATTCGTATCCCAGCTCAAGGTACAATATAATTCTTTCAAAAAATCAGTTGAGGTACATGGATATCGATTTATTTTAGATTATAGAATGAAATCTCAAATCTAAGATTGTTAATATTGGTTTGGTAGTTAAACCATCAACTCGCCATAGTACAGGGTATCTTAAAATTCTTATCCCAGCTCAAGGTACAATAGAGTTCTTTTAAGAAATCAGTTGATGTCCATGGGCATCGCTTTATTTTAGATTATCAAATGAAATCTCAAATCTACGATTGTAAATATTGGTTTGGTATTTAAACCATCAACTCGCCATAGTACAGGGTATCTTAAAATTCGTATCCCAGCTCAAGGTACAATATAATTCTTTCAAAAAATCAGTTGAGGTACATGGATATCGATTTATTTTAGATTATAGAATGAAATCTCAAATCTAAGATTGTTTGGTAGTTAAACCATCAACTCGCCATAGTACAGGGTATCTTAAAATTCGTGTCCCAACTCAAGATACAATAGAATTCTTTCAAAAATTAGTTGAGGTCCATGGATATCGCTTTATTTTAGATTATCCAATAAAATTTCAAATCTAAGATTGTAAATATTGGTTTGGTACTTAAACCATCAACTCGCTATAATACAGGGTATCTTAAAATTCGTATCCCAGCTCAAGGTACAATATAATTCTTTCAAAAAATCAGTTGAGGTACATGGATATCGATTTATTTTAGATTATAGAATGAAATCTCAAATCTAAGATTGTTAATATTGGTTTGGTAGTTAAACCATCAACTCGCCATAGTACAGGGTATCTTAAAATTCTTATCCCAGCTCAAGGTACAATAGAGTTCTTTTAAGAAATCAGTTGATGTCCATGGGCATCGCTTTATTTTAGATTATCAAATGAAATCTCAAATCTACGATTGTAAATATTGGTTTGGTATTTAAACCATCAACTTGCCATAGTACAGGGTATCTTAAAATTATTATCCCAGCTCAAGGTACAATAGAATTCTTTCAAAAAATTAGTTGAGGTACATAGATATCGATTTATTTTAGATTATCGAATGAAATCTCAAATGTAAGATTGTTAATATTGGTTTGGTAGTTAAACCATCAACTCGCTATAGTACAGGGTATCTTAAAATTCGTATCCCAGCTCAAGGTACAATAGAGTTCTTTCAAGAAATCAGTTGATGTCCATGGGCATCGCTTTATTTTAGATTATCGAATGAAATCTCAAATCTACGATTGTAAATATTGGTTTGGTAGTTAAACCATCAACTCGCCATAGTACAGGGTATCTTAAAATTCTTATCCCAGCTCAAGGTACAATAGAGTTCTTTCAAAAAATTATTTGAGGTACATAGATATCGATTTATTTTAGATTTTCGAATGAAATCTCAAATCGAAGATTGTTAATATTGGTTTGGTATTTAAACCATCAACTCGCCATAGTACAGGGTATCTTAAAATTCTTATCCCAGCTCAAGGTACAATAGAGTTCTTTCAATAAATCAGTTGATGTCCATGGGCATCGCTTTATTTTAGATTATCAAATGAAATCTCAAATCTACGATTGTAAATATTGGTTTGGTATTTAAACCGTCAACTCGCCATAGTACAGGGTATCTTAAAATTCGTGTCCCAGCTCAAGGTACAATAGAGTTCTTTGAAGAAATCAGTTAAAACTCAATTGAGGTCCATGGATATCGCTTTATTTTAGATTATCGAATGGTATCTCAAATATAAAATTGTGAATAGTGTTTTGGTACTTAAATCATCAACTCGCCATAATGCAGCGTAACGTATAATTTGCGTCTGGGTGCAATACACTACTATTAAGAGGTCCGTTGCAGTCGATGTAAGTTAGTTCATTTTAGATTAAAGAATGAAACCTCAGGATTTTATATTAGAAATATTGGTTTGGTATTTAAACCATCAACTAGCTGGGGTATACAGGGTATATCAAAATTCATGTCTAAGCTCTACAGTGTGCTACAGAGTACTTCTAAGAGAATCATGTATTTTTTTATAACCGAGCAATGTTTTTTCTGAATTAAAACGTTTGCTTTTCAGACGTCTACATTGTATGATCTACGCCACTGCGCCGGACCACGGTAATCTCCCTCTGTTTTAACGTGTCATATGTCTTTGAAAAACGATGTCGCAAGCCGTAGGTGTAACTATTAACTATCCATAAAACTAGGAATATTAGTGTTATGACACATGTTAGCATTTTATTAGATTTTAAATTCCCGGCAATAAACTGGTATCATCTCGGAAATTAATATAAGTCAATGAAGAACGGGCAAACAGGTAAATCTATTAATCGGGTGATTTATGCACGGTATGGCCCGTTCGCTGGCCAGTCAATGATCCTTATAGCGCGTCACCAAAATAAATGTTGTTGTGATTGAGTGGGCCGCGATTTAACTACATTTTAATCAGACTCAATCTAAGACACAACGGCGATACAAATTTATACAAGGCTGTGTTACATTGGGCTTGCCTCAATTCCAGTCCTCCAGGCTCGGGCTGGGGGGCCCCACCAGGCGAGGTTCCGCATTATTTGACTGGCCCGCTATGTAGAATGTTCAATTTAATGTATTGACAAGTATGTTATCTCCTGCATACGATTCTAATGGCGTTCTTTATTTATTTCGGAACGTGTGGAGCATTTTTAATGGGGCCGTTAGGGACTTATGGATTTTAAATACGCTCTGTAATCAGGTTCGCTGATAAACTCGTTCGGTGCATTCTTAACCCAATAGTTTTAATCATCGCAGATGTTTAAAGACATATGTTGCCGGTAATTACGTTATAAATATGTCAGTTCGTATTTCTGAACGTCTATGTATATGTACGGATATAATAATGACATTTTTCCTCAATGTTCGCGAAGATTTATAAGTGCCTTCTTGTCATTTGTATCTCTAGATTTTCCGCTCATCAGCAATCAGGAGGCTTATTAAAACTTTCCCGATTAATTACGAAAATTGCGCTGAAAATGAAATACTTCAACGGCTTGGTTGTTTTGCTCATTTGCTACAATAATTAACGGTTTACACATAAAAAATGTGGATACGACACTGTATGGAATGACGCACCCACATTAATTTATTTTAACGACTATGCATTAAGAACCCGCGATTTTCTAAGAACTGTTATAGCCTTAACTAAGCTGCATTAAAATTTAGAAAATCACGTGCGCTTAATTACTAGTGAATTTAAAATAATGGTTTTATTGGAAATAGTATTCAAAATAAGTATAACTGCATGTTAATTGCTGTTCGACCTGGCGTTGAAATCACCGAAGGCCACAAAGTTTAAAATGCAGCAATTATCTTTTCAGCGAATTTAATAAAATGTTTCAGTAATAATTAATTTCTTGCGTCTGAGTATTGCAGAATAAATAGATACTAGTTGCAAACAAGAAAACAGTGGCGGGCATAATTTGTTGAAAATTGGTATAATTTAATGTATTTTTTGAAGTGTTAGTCATAACCTTTTTTTCCTACCCATAATATGATTGAGAAAGTTCGCATGATGTATTTTCATTCCCTTCTACTACACAATAGGAATCCTAGTTGGGTTGATCCTTGTAGTGGTCATGGTGCTGTATATCTCGATATATACAAACTTCTGTAAACTTACAGTTTGCCTTAAACTTCTGGCTCCCTGCAGTTTGCATTTACAAACAGAATTACAGTTCACCACGCTTCGTAAGAGATAAAGCACTCGAAGAAGAAGAAGTTGGAGAAGACATCCTTAATTTTTATTATTAAAACAATAATACATTGAACATATAACAAAAAGAATTTGACATATTATTAGGAAATGCGATTTAAACTGATTTAGAAGCAAACTGAAAATCAAAATCCAGTCTACTAAATTACAACTTCTTTCCCTCTTCAATTATATTGAGTTTGTACTATTTATAGTAAAATAATTATAATTGTTTTTCGAATGGAGCCCCTAGGGAATGTTCTGAATGAAAAATCTTTCTGGTTTTACATATCTACTCTATCGCCTTGTCCATAATGATGAGCCAGTCTTGAAACGCCCTGTATACCGTCTGGAATAGGCGTCAGTTGTGTATATGGAACAAGTGATCATAAAGGTTTCAAGTTAGTGAGTGCTACAAGGCATGTCGGCGCTGTCATGTTACATACCGGCCATAGCTTGTGTTTATTTCTTCGAATGTAAACATAAGCAAAGTGAACTTAACCTCAAAGTGCGTATCTGGTGGCAGTAAGATGCATTTTAAAAAGTAAACAAATTACAACAACCAGATTAAACAGATTTTGACAATCTAATAAATTATTTTAATTTGACATGCAAAACATTTTCATACTCCTCCCTAATTTCAAAACTTTTTGATCATATGTTACCAAAAGTTTATAGAGACTGGCAGATCCTAAGAATCAGTTATTTGGATTTAAATGAGCTTTTTCTGCATAATTCTAAATGATAATTGAATATTATTAATGTAAATGTAAGGACTTGGAAGAAGTATGTATATTGCTTTTGTAATTGAATATGTGTTTCCGCTTGTTTCAGGAGGAACTGGAGGACTACTTCTAGACACGGGCTCGGGACCATCGTTCCTACCGCTTCCGACTCCGGTGTTGGAGCAGGTGGCGGCTGGAAACCCGGAGCCCGGCGTGACCACCATACGAATGCCGGAGCCACCGAGCCCCCGTCCGGGAGAGCTGCCGGGTCGCGAGATAGACGTCGAAGTGTGCTTCGTGTGCAAGAAGTGTCGCGTAGCGTTTCCGGGCGAGTCGCCATTGCTCATCCACCAGCGTCAGTGCTTCGGCGGAAATCTGGAGAGCCGCGGGGCTTTCCGGATAGTGCAGTCCGGCTACGAGTGCAAACACTGCGGCGCCGAGCGGTTCAAGTCCTTCCAGGACTTCCGGAGGCACTGCGAGGGCGACGCCCACCTGAGGATCGCCGCCAAGGTGAGTTCGTCTCTGCCCCCGCCGTCGGAGTCTCCGCTCAGCCACGAGATGGAGGACGTGGTGAATCAGATCACCCTCCTGGCCGCCCGAGCGGCCCAGGAGGCAGGGCCGGAGTCAGCCGGCCGCGTGGTCGACTCCAACTCCAACACCTTCTGCCAACCGGCCGATCCCGGCAAGCGGCGGTTCTTGTCTCCCGGCGACGTCGCCCAACCGCTCACTAGCGCCGGGCACTGAGCCACCACCACCGATATTTTGACGTTGTTCCCAATTCGGACAATACACATAAATGTTATGATATCGGCCGCATCCGACCACCCACGATAACCTAATTTCTTACAATCATATTCGTACAGTTCCTACCGTGGGCGATCGGATGCGGCCACGCATAGGAACTCGAGCCGAAACAAGGCGTTCTGGATCAAAAAAGAACAATGAATTAAGAACTCCAACTACCAGTTTTAAACGTAATAAGCAATTTGAAATATAATACTTTATATTTACAGCTGATCTATATTTTTAAACGTTATATCGTAGATGTGTCAGTGTAGTTGTATAAATGTTGTATAGTCGAGTAGGTCCGATGATTCCTATTGCAACGTATAGTTACTACGACAATGAGTGTTTCAAATGTCGCCTAAGTATAATTTACAAAAGAAAAAGAAACATATACTGTTGGCCGGAGTAGAGTGTACATAGATAGGTAGGGTAGACGCAAGAGTTCCTCAAAACGATTTTTTCTAAGCCGGCGAGCCGGCCTAACAAACTACGACATAACAAAATGTTCCTATCGAGATGTAGTTGATGTACTGCATGCGGCACTCTAGCGAGGGTCCAAAAAAGCCCGCAGCCGGGCCCGGGGCTGGGCCCGGGCCATCACACGGCAGCCCAGTAAAACAAGTTCCTATTGCCCCCGTCCGACAGTTCCTCAACAACACTACTCGCAAAATCGGACGCGGGCACTTTTTTTATTGATTATTATTACTATAAATTATTACAAAAAAAACTTTTATTATTATTGACACATTATTAAAGTTAAAATAAGACAAATGCTGTATTTATCATATATATGTATATGTATATCAGCTGGTAAGGTACGCGGGGCCGCCCCACGTTCGCTTCATGGATCACCCGTCATCCCACAAAACTGGTACTTTCATGCCAGCAAAAATGAAAATTGGTTCCTACTAATTGCTAATAATCGATTACTTATATGGTGTTTAAGTAATAATAATATAGTTATGTTTTAAACGTTGGTTTTCACCGGCATTGTACGTATATATAGTAGTAGAAATTATATTTAAAATTTTAAATATAATCTAGGTTTACGTATCCAAAAGAACTCAAACTGGGAAATACTTCGGTATGACCTGCCTCGCATTTTAGTGAGTTTATTTGGAACTAAGTGTGATTGTTGATATAGCGCGAATCCGGCCGGAGTGGAGCGGGGCCCGCTGCGACACCCCACATATCTAATCTACTATTGTTTACGTCTGACACCGAGCTTTCTCCACTGTTAATTCGTTCATTACGCGGGTGCGCTTTTGATTGTTGCAAAAGAAATCAACATATAATGATGTCAAATGATCCATCCTCTCTAACCTCATCATCTCCAGCAGCGCCGCTCTCGCCCCGCCGGTTTACCTCGCAACTAGCAATGCTAAGTGAATGTGACACGTGGAGTCTTAAGAGCTACCACCTTCTGACGTATAACACGATTATTATTACTATTCATATTATATTATTAATTATTGCAACTTATATACTTAGGGCAGTCAGTGTGTATCATTGCATACCTATTGGTTTTTTGAGCATTGCCGGACTTTTATGTCCGTAACGTGGTTCCTAATATATTTCATATCGCAATTTATTGATGATAAAAAATGACGAAAACACACACAGAAATAATGTTAAAATTTTATACGTTGCGTTTTATTATTCGATCTCGCAAATTTATATTTTTTGGTATATGCTGAAAGGGACGAACTCAGTTGAAACGACCTCGAATCTCGCGGCTCTCTAAATTTACGAAATACTCTCATTGATTTGTTCTGTATGTACTGTCCAAAGATATATTTTCAGAGCCAAAACGACGACTCGCTTTGGAATTTTGAAGCCGAACCAAGCTTCAAATTACTAACCTTGTTCGTTTCTGCATCTCCAAACCTAAACAAATATTAAGCTTAATAATGGAATTGGTGTTTGGTTTGTAACCGTTTTGAATTGCTTTCCATTCTGCTTTTTGCTTGCAAACCTGAAACAGAATAAAATTGCCATATACATGGATTGGAAATTGTAATTTCCGGAATTTAAGATAACCCTTTAAAAGTTGGTACTATCAGAAATGTGATTTTCAAATTTTTGGTTAATGTTGGTATGGTTTGTTTTTATTTAATGACAATATTTTGAAGTTTAAACCCAAAATTTCAGAAGTAAAATCGAAATTTAATACCTACCAAAATATTGGATCTAACCTAATACATTTTAGTCCTATTTTATTTAAGATTGAAATTTTGACTTTAAATTAAAAATTTTGATTTTAAGAGGAAAAATGTTTTAATCAGAAATAGAACTCTGGAATATTCAAACAAATGTTTTTTTTTTAGAATTCTCGATTTTAATAGAAATTTTGATGATTGCTATTTTTGAATTAAAAATGAAAATTTTGATTTTAAGTGGATCGCAAAGAAATACTTCAGTCAAAAGTAGAAGTCGATTTTGTTAAGAAATCTAAGATATTGAATCGAAAGCTTTTATACAATTCTCGACTGTGAATCAAAATTTTGAAAACAATTCGATATTTTAGTTTAACTCCTGAGACCAATATGGTAGAGTTGGTTATAGTTAAAATTGTCTTTAAAATCAAAATTTTGATTGGATTACCGAAACATATTTTAATAAAAATGGAAATTGATTTTTGTAAGAACTTTAGATCAATAAATCAAAGTTTTTGACAAAAGTCACAACTTGAAATCCACATTTTCCAAATAATTATCGTTTAAATCGATCAGAATAATTTCAAAACTACGGTCAAATAGTCGTCGCACGTAACATCACAATTCAAAATTTCAACAAAAATCTGCTACTAAAATCGATTTTCCAAGATTAATATCGAACTATTGAACTCTATTTCAAGTATTTCAGATTTCACGACGAAATTTACAGAAATTATTTAAATTTATTATTCAAAACTGAAATCGAACTTTCAGGAAATTGACTTTTGAAGGTTATCGCTGAGCTTTCAAAGCTCGAATTTTGGGTTTGTAAAGCACGAAATTGAATTTTTTTGGGTTCTTCAATATTTTGAAAGCGATTCGTTCGTTTTGGTGTTAATATAACCGGTGCTTTGACATTCTCTCATACATATTGCTTCAGCTCTGCTTGTTTACAAAGATGCATCCCTATCCTTTATATCCTTTCTACTAACGCACTAACAAAGCTTTTGCATGAAATGTGTTTTTTCTCCCGATGATGTTTTTTTTTTGATTTTTTGTAATCGATGGATTTGTTTTACTGGTCCCGTTTGTGTATATATTATTGTTAATTTTGCGTCGTGAACGTTATTGGGCCCTCATTTTGCGTTTCGTTTATTACTTCCATTTTAAGTTCTGCGTGCAGTTTATCCTACACCTTTTTGTCGGCCATAAATGTGTTAATTTGTTGTTAATATCCTGTTATTTTTGTAAATGTTTTTCTTTATGTTGCCGACAAACGATGTGTGTGTTTGTATAAAGCCAGTATATATAATATTTTTTATTTCAAGGAACATATCGCAATTATGCAGTAGTTTGGTTGCATCTTTGTAAATATTATAACCGAATCGCGCAGGCATTAGTTTTTATTTAAGTTTATTAAGCTGTATAAATTATTTTGTAGAACACGGCTTTTTGTAGCGAAAGCTAACTTTTATTTGACGCTGCGCTAAGACTTGAAACAGTGATTTAGGTTAAGTTTGCATAAATTTAAAAAACCACTAAGATAATTTATTTTTCGTTATGTGATGTAAATATAAATTTTTAGCTAAGTTAATTTAATGACTGCGTATGTGTGAGAGATATGTTTCGCAAACCGCTCATCAGCTCTATTTTTTCAGACTTTCAGAATCTATTTTCGTTTGTTTCATTGTTGGAGAAATATTGCTTTATTTTGTATACAACTTTAATCCTGTTCTAAAAGGCTAAATTTAGAGTTAGCTATTGTAATGGACTGTTTCTGAATTTTCTGTTGTTTTTGCACAAGATGAAACGTTTTCAATAAAAATAATGTTCCGTTAATTTGCAGGACAATTAAATCATGAATATTAATAATAATATTTAATAGGTAAATGTTTGTATCCTACGGCTTGTGCCGCCTCTCAATTTGTGAGTGTATATGAAAGTCAAATAAACTACATAGTTTATCATAAACATGCATTTTCTTTATCCTTATTACCACTTTGACTCATCCTATATATAAAGTGTATGGAACCAACAAAACTATTTGCTTCTCTAGTGAAAATCTTCAACCATGGGGATCATCCTAGCAACTAAAGGTATGTATGAAGAATTTTCATGTTGTGTATATTTAACCATTTAAGCAATTCCTTACCAACTTTTAACATTTAAACACTCAAACGTGTATGCTGGTAACGAAGTTGCCATTTTCGATAGGAGCATTAACACTAATCTAAGATGGTGTGAAACATTCCCTCTTCAGCTGAAGAAATGGGGAAAAATATTTGTTTTAGTCAATCAACATACATACACACTACTTCAAATAAATCACTTTTTTGTGCGTTTTTCTGGCTATCCTTTACCACAAGTCTTCGATAGGATTAACGTCTGGAGATTGTGCTGGCCAATCCATTTTATCGACATTATTGGTCGACATCCAAGATTAAATCAGTTTTGATCTATGGCAAGATGGATTGTCATTTTCGAATATAACATTTCCAAATGAAATTAACGATGCTTTGCCACAAATTTTCCATGGGATTAAGGTTTGGGGATTGTGTTGGCCAATCTATTCTGTCGATTATATTGGTAGACATTCAAGATTAAACTTGTTGTGATCTATGACAGTGTGGGTTTTAGCATATAAAATTTCGAAATGATGTTAGCTATCTTCTGCCACAGGTTTTCAATGGAATTAAGGTTTGGGGATTGTGCTGGCTAATCCATTCTATCGACTTTATTGGTTGACATATAAGATTCAACCACTGTTGATTCATGGCAAAGTGCAGTGTCACCTGGAATATGAATTTCCAAAATTACGTTAGCTCTCCTTTGCCACAATTTTCTGTGGAATTAAAGACTGGGTATTATACTGGCCAATTCATTCTAGCGACTTTATTGGCTGACAGCCAAGATTGAACCACTTTTGGTGTATGGTAATTGTGTATTGTCACCTTGGAATATAAAATTTCGAAATGATTTTAGCTATCCCTTGCCACAATTTTCGATGTAATAAAAGTCTGGGTATTATGCTAGTCAATTCATTCTCGCTACATTATTGGTGGACAAATAAGATTGAAACACTTTTGCTCTATGGTAAAGTGTGTTGTCGCCTTGGAATATAAAAATTCGAAATGATTTTAGCTATCCTTTGCCACAAGTTTTCGATGGGATTAAGGTATGGGGATTGTGCTAGTCAATCCATTTTATCAACTTTATTGGTCGACATCCAAGATTGAACCACTTTTCCTCAATGGTAAGGTGTATTGTCACCTTGGAATATAAAATTTCAAAACTATGCTAGCTACCCCTTGCCACAATTTTCGACAGAATTAAAGTCTGAGTATTATGCTAGTCAATTAATTCTCGCGACATTATTGGTGGACAAATAAGATTGAAACACTTTTGCTCTATGATAAAGTGTGTTGTCGCCTTGGAATATAAAATTTCGAAATGCTTTTAGCTATCCTTTGCCACAAGTTTTCGATGGGATTTAGGTTTGGGAATTGTGCTAGTCAATCCATTTTATCAACTTTATTGGTCGACATCCAAGATTGAACCCCTTTTCCTCAATGGTATGGTGTATTGTCACCTTGGAATATAAAATTTCGAAACTATGCTAGCTATCCCTTGCCACAATTTTCGACGGAATTATAGTCTGGGTATTATGCTAGTCAATTCATTCTCGCGACGTTATTGGTGGACAACTAAGATTGAAACACTTTTGCTCTATGGTAAAGTGTGTTGTCGCCTTGGAATATAAAATTTCGAAATGATGTTAGCTATCTTTTGCCACAAGTTTTCGATGGGATTAAGGTATGGGGATTGTGCTAGTCAATCCATTTTATCAACTTTATCGCTAGAGATATCCAAGATTGAACAACGTTTGCTATATGGTAAGGTGTATTGTCACCTTGGAATATAAAATTTCGAAACTATGCTAGCTATCCCTTGCCACAATTTTCGACGGAATTAAAGTCTGGGTATTATGCTAGTCAATTCATTCTCGCGACATTATTGATGGGCAACTAAGATTGAACCACTTTTGCTCTATGGTAAAGTGTGTTGTCGCCTTGGAATATAAACTTCGAAATGATTTTAGCTATCTTTTGCCACAAATTTTCAATGTTATTAAGGTCTGGGGACTGTGCTGGCCAATCCATTCTACCGACTTTATTGGTCGCACATCCAAAATTTAAACATTTTTACTCTACGGCACCGAGCATTGTCATCTTGGAATATAAAATTTCAAAATGATATTAGCTATTCTTGCCACAATTTTCCATGGACTTAAAGTATGGGCATTATGCTAGTCAATTTATTCTAGCGACTTTATTGGTTGACAACCAAGATTGAAACACTTTTACTCTATGGTAAAGTGTATTGTCACCTTGGAATATAAAATTATGTAATGATGTCAACTATCCTTTGCCACAAGTTTTCGATGGGACTAAGGTCGAGGAATTGTGCTGTACAATCCATTCTATCGATATCATTGGTCGACATCCAAGATTGAAATGTAAAATTTCGAAACGATGTTAGCTATCCTTTGCCACAAGTTTTCGATGGGATGAAGATATAGGGACTGTGCTGGCCAACCCATTCTATTGACTTTATTCGTCAACATGATTGATTCATGGCAAAGTGGATTGTCATCTTAGAATATAAAATTTCAAAATGATATTAGCTATCCATTGCCACAATTTTCGAGGGGACCAAGGTCTAGGGATTGTGCTGGACAATCCATTCTATCGACTTTATTGGTCGACATCCAAGATTGAACCACTTTTCCTCAGTGGTAAGGTGTATTGTCACCTTGAAATGTAAAATTTCGAAACGATGTTAGCTATCCTTTGCCACAAGTTTTCGATGGGATTAAGATATAGGGACTGTGCTGGCCAACCCTTTCTATTGACTTTATTCGTCAACATGATGATTCATGGCAAAGTGGATTGTCATCTTAGAATATAAAATTTCGAAATGATATTAGCTATCCATTGCCACAATTTTCGAGGGGACTACGGTCTAGGGATTGTGCTGGACAATCCATTCTATCGACGTTATTGGTCGACATCCAAGATTGAACCACTTTTCCTCAATGGTAAGGTGTATTGTCACCTTGAAATGTAAAATTTCGAAACTATGTTAGCTATCCTTTGCCACAAGTTTTCGACGGTATTAAGATATAGGGACTGTGCTGGCCAACCCATTCTATTGACTTTATTCGTCAACATGACCATTCATGGCAAAGTGGATTGTCATCTTAGAATATAAAATTTCGAAATGATATTAGCTATCCATTGACACCATTTTCGATGAGAATAAGGTCTAGGTATTGTGCTGGCCAGTCGTTTCTTTTCTATACTTTATTAGTCGACATCAAAAATTTACACATTTTACTCTACGGCACGGTGCATTGTCATCTTGGAATATAAAATTTCGAAATGATATTAACTATCCTTTGCTTCAATTTTCTATGGAATTAAAGTCAGGGTATTATGATAGTCAATTCATTCTAGCGACTTTACTGGTCGACAACCAAGATTGAAACACTTTTGCTCTATGGTAAAGTGCATTGTCCCCTTGGAATATAAAATTTTGTAATGATGCTAACTATCCTTTGCCACAAGTTTTCGGCCGAACTAAGGTCTAGGGATTGTGCTGGATAATCTATTCTATCGACGTTATTGGTCAACATCCAAAATTAAACCAGTTTTGATCTATGGTAAGGTGGATTGCCATGCTAGAATATAAAATTTGAAAATGATATTAGCTATCCTTTGCCACAAGTTTTCGATGGGATGAAGATATGGGTAATATGCTGGCCAATCCATTCTATTGACTTTATTGGTCAACATGATTCATTTATGGCAATTGTCATCTTAGAATATAAAGTTTCTAAATGATATTAGTTACCCATTGCCTCAATTTTCGATGGGATTAAGGTTTGGGTATTGCGCTGACCAATCCATTCTTTTCTCTACTTTATCAGTCTACATCCAAAATTTAAACATTTTTACTGTACGGCACGATGCATTGTCATCTTGGAATATAAAATTTCGAAATCATGCTAGCTATCCATTGCCATAATTTTCAATAATATTAAGGTCTGAGTATTATGCTGGCCAATACATTCATTTTTCTACTTTATTAATCGACATCCTAAATTTAAACATTTTTACTCTACGGCACAGTGCATTGTCATCTTAGAATATAAAATTTCGAAATGATGTTAGCTACCATTTGCCACAAATTTTCAATGGGATGGGCAATCCATTCTATTAACTATATTGGTTGACATCCAAGATTAAACCGCCTTTTCTCTTTGACAAGGTGTATTGTGAACTTTTTCCCACTAGGCAACATCTTGTTTTGCAGTAGTTTAATGAATTTTCTGGCATTCATCAACCCAGAAAGGACATTAACTCTTTCGGTAGATATGCACCCCACAATATAACAGAGGTTGGGTGTTTCATTGTCAGAAACACGCATTTTGGTGAAAATTCTGTCCTAGGAAACCGTCTGACATACGTATTACCAGCATGATATTAATGGCAGATTCATCATTGAATATCAGCTTTTGCCACTGTTCTGGTATCTAATGACGACGTTAATTTTCTGTTTGGTGGAAACAGTGGTCTGCCGAGTCCCAAATTAAGAAGTTTTCTTCTGACAGTATTGTTATTATTATTGAAGCGTTTACAAACCTTGTAGGTCTATCATTTTATGTCGAGGTAGTGTAAGGCAGGGTTTAGCTAGTCTTGTGCTATGCACAACAGGATCCGACTCCACGGGTTGTCGTATTGGTGCGTAACCGTGCTTGACCTACCTGGTGTATGTGTGGGTGTCTGTGGCACTTATTCCTCCTCTAGTACGGTCATAACATAAGAAGTCCCATTAATTTGATTCCCAATGGCAAACGGAAACCGGAACCTAGTACCGACCACATAGGGAATTAGAAAAATTGTGATTCGAACCAGGAACCTTTTGGATTATTACAACCAAAGCCTGACTCTCTTACCACTAAACCATCCCAGCCTCTCTTCTTCTCACAGTAGATGTGCACAAATTTACGCCAGTAGTTTCTGACCATAACTTGGTTAGTTCTGTAGCATTGAGTTTCCTGTCAGCCAGACCAGTTCTTCTTAACACAGCATCATCTCTAGTAGAGGCTATTTTTGGTGGGCCACTGTAGGGTTTATTTTCAATTTTTCGAATTTCGGCATACTAATTACTTAGAGCGACGGTTGATTGAACGCACTGCACTTTATTAGCGATTTAACGGGTGGAAGTTCCTTCGTTACAATAGAAAATTATTACATATCACTTTCCGTCCTGTAATTCGATCTGCATCTTCTGAGAGGATATGGTGCAACTTTGTTGACATGTAAATCTCAATTAAATATCGTAACTCAGTTAGTGCAGAAATACAAAAATACAAAAGTTTTAAATGGGCATTCAGTAATTTTTAATTACCTTATTATTTTTCAGAATAATAGTTAACCGATTAAGGAATTTAGGCAACAATGTGTATTTCAAATTCCAGGCTCACCATAAGCAGATCAACTAATGACGAAGTGATGATTAGAAATTTAAATCTGATTTTCAGAAATTATGTCTAAAAGTTAAACACACTTTGGTGATGCATAACTTTTTCTCATCACTGCAACTTAGGGTTTCCTCCTGAAAATAGTAACAAATTACTTATTCAGGTGTTCTAAACACCATCGTATTAAGGTATTCTATTCCATACCCTTTTATATACTAAAACCTTCGTCTCCGTTCAAGCGAATTTTTCAGTACGATTTAAAGAAAAACGCAAAATTTGAAATTTCAATACAGTAGCTATTGACGTGAGTTTACAGTACCACATTGAACCGCGGCAGGTGTAAGCCATCGTGAACACTGTGATATTGTTATTTGTTATCATCAGCTGCAGTCGTGAGCATAAATGTGTCGGAAGCAAGATTTTTCATTTTACTCGTGTGTACAGGGATTTTCAATCATCCACTTTCTCTCTAGAGCGGCAAACCGAAAGCTCGGCTGAACAGCGAGGGGAGAACGCAGAATGTCGATAATATTCTTGATAACATAGTTAGTAGATTTGAAACTGTTTGTAAATAAATGTATAAATAAACAACGGCACCAGGTAACAGTGTGTCATGATTGTTTACGCCCATCTAACCTGAGTTAGGTTCAAGGTGAATCACTAAACTGTAAACGAAACCATGGAACACTATTGATTCTGATTTTATTGGTATTTGTTGATACGTCAGAAATAGTCTTATTTAAATATTACCTTCGGCTAAAAGGTTTTTAAACTGATCATAAAATGTTATTCGAATCAACCTACAGATAAATAAATTATTTTGCATTTTTTTGGATTTGCTAATGAGACAAATATAGGATTCTTATTGGAACTGGGTAATGAATTGCCAACTAACTTCATTACGTGAACATTTAAATATGATGTATTTATTTAACAGTAAGAGGTATCAGCTAACGGAAACTATTTCAATATGAATCTTCCTCGACGTGTTATTAATGCAATAAAACACAAATAATATATTTGTATTAACTACGAAATATATCATCCTAAGGGCCGATCTGTCAATGTTCCGATAAGGTTCTATACAAGCTAACAGTTAACTTTATCCTCCTTGTTACATCATTTGTTGTTTTTCCATCGTCCGATGGTCTACATCAGAGGTTAGTTTACTTATTCCATAAGATTAAACTTACCGGTTAGTAGAAGCATCCGGCAGTACTATTTCGGCAGGATAAGGCAACTACGAGTGTGTACGAGGTGATACGAAATATTTTGAGCGGATGTAAATGTAAATAAGGTATTATAAAATTAATACTATTTTTCTGGTGTGGCAACTAATAAATAGATACATTTTACAAACTGAAGAAGCGGAAATATTTAGTCGTGTAAATCCAGACCACAGATTTATCGTTGTATCATTTAGATTTTTCGGATGATTTAAATTTTTCGGCAGATTTAAATTAATGAAAACCACTGTTCAAACATTACTGGAAGAAATTCAAATAAGTTACACCAAATAATACAGTACTATGTAGTTATGTAGACGAAACTATTTACATTTTATAAACCATTGTGTAACACACATGAAGCAGTTGCTTTTATGTAAACTTGCGATTTTATGCAAGCGGTGCATTATATTATATTACTGCAGGTGGAACTAGTGGCGTTAATAAACCTACCCAAAAAAAGTGATTGTATGGGTTACACATACTACTGCAAATGTAAATCCCATACTTTACTACCAACTACAGCAAATGACGTTGAGTGACGTCCTTCACAGCCCTCCGGCGTTTAGTATACAAACTATAAATATCTTCGTTTAACGCACTGCTTTTAAGATAATGCTTTCTTTTCCATACACCATTGCTCGTAACTAGCCACACATTCTTTAGACCCAGTTATAATTAACCAGTAAATTTCGTCGATACCTAACCAACAGCATAAGTTGTATTGAAAGACGCAACAACGCTGTCGGGTATATTTATCCTAGGGGTTAGTTTATACCGTCTGACAGCTATCGTAGACTTTTGTGAGAACATGAGCAGGATTTTGATATATATAATAATTTTTTTATTCAATT